>QNTS01001810.1:130082-159600 GCA_003317085.1 Hucho hucho
GGGGGGGGTGCAACTCAATAGTAGGAAGGTGTTCTTAATGTTTTGTACACTCAGTGTATATACATGTCCATATCCATATATCCTTTTCAGTATGTCCTACTAAGACTTAAGCATACATTAGCTACTGTAAGGCCGGTTTGATTCTACCCTTTTTGATACTGTATACTGCCAAGTCAAGTCGAGTGATCCTGTCATATCAATGTTGGTTACTGCCATCACACTATAGAAGCACATTGGTCAAAGGTGACAAATAAAGACAGGCATACAAGTATCGCAACAATTGACCGAGACAGGGTAGTCTAGTATTAGATAGGCTTTCACTTCAGTGTCTTCCCAGGTTGTTTGTTGATGGCTGATTCCTCTGGCTGTGTGATTTGACATTTAATCCCATCCTCCCCTTTCCCTTTGTTTAAGACTGGGACAGAGGGACAGAGGGACAGGGGGCTGCTAATGGCTGTAGTATTATTATTATGCTGTATAGCATCACAGGGCAACAGAAGGCTCAGTGCTCTGTCCTGGCTGTCACATCCCTACTGCAGCCAAAAGCTGCTCTGCAGGCTCCCTGCTGGCGCGTGTAGCTTAGCTGAATGTGCGAGACCAATAGAGACGACCACACAAAGCTTAATAGATTATAATTCTCGGCTCCACGTATACCTCTTGCTCTCCCACTCTCTTTCTCTCTCACTTTCTCTCTGTCCCTGAATCCAGCGTCAGCGCTGTCAGAAAAAGGAGTGTCTGTTCGCTCAATGAGTCCTGTTGCTATTTGACCATGTGAGAGAGGGCGGAAGAACTGGGTTAAAACTAACTATCCATGTGAAGATAAGTTCAGAAAGTCAAAGGGCAATGTAGTGAAACTTCTCTCTCTCTTTTTCGCTCTGCCTGTCCCGCTTACTCGTTGTGTTTGTTTTCTCTCTCTCTCTCTCTCACACCCCCTGGACACTCTTTCTGTCTATCTCCTTTTTACTGTGTCTCACTTTTACCAAGTTGCCTATTTGATGCATATTTTTGTACAGTATAATGTAGCTCTTTGAGACCATGAAAAGTGCCACATAGAAAAGTGCCGTAAATACAGTATTATGGACCACACCTATGAACCATGGTACGAGCCTGTGAAAGAGAACGTCCTTCTCAGAGGACAATAAAATCTATTCTATTCTTACCCATGTAACTATGTAGCAAATGTGTATCTTCATCAGGTCCTAGTCAGGCGGGTTGAGGTGCTGGCCTTAGAGGTTCATACATGCAGTTTTACTAGAGTAACTTCTCTCCCCTGGCCTGTCACCAATGTCCCCTCGTCTGGTCCCCATCTCTCTGTCTCTGTCTGTGCTGCTGGCTTTTCTAATATTAGACTTTTCTCAAGTTTACAAAACACTGAAGCCCCCTGCGAGTCACAGGCTTTCACACCACACCATAAAAAGCCATGTCCAGTAGAGCATTTTGTATTTCATTTTTTAGGACCGGTTCCTGTCTTTTGACCCCATGACACGATTTCCCACCTTGTTTGGTGTGCTTTGCTTGCCTCTCTCTCTCTCTCTCTCTCTCTCTCTCTCTCTCTCTCTCTCTCTCTCTCTCTCTCTCTCTCTCTCTCTCTCTCTCTCTCTCTCCCCTGCTATGTCTCCCACTCTCTCTCTGTTTCTCCCTCTCTCTCTCTGTCTTTCCTTCTCTCTGTTTCTCTCTCTCACCCCCCCTCCCCGCCCACCCTCTCTCTCTCTCTCTCTGTCCATCGCGGGATTTATCCCCTCATCCCTGATCTCTCTTCATCCGCTCCAATCCTCATCTGTTCCTCACAGGAGAGAGAGTGTGTGTGTGTGAGAGAGAGAGAGAGAGAGAGAGAGAGTGGAATATCCATTCTGTGTGGGACAGGAAAACTGAATAAAAAACGTCTAGTAACAGAAGAGGGGTAAACATATGACAACCAAACGGAGGGACCCTGAAAAGTGAGAACAGGTTAAGAAACCCACTGTAACTTCCTTATTTGGTGAGTAGGCAGCCATACATTTTTATTTTACACCTCAATTGTTGTTTTCTTTGTTTATCGTTTTTGATTGGATATGTGAATAGATGTGTAAGTGAAACCCTCTGGTCACAGTAGTGCTGTATGGAGCTCTTGGTTGAAACAGATTTGTACATTTTTGTCATTTAGCAGACACTTATCCAGAGTGACTTACAGGAGCAATTTGGGTAAGTGCCTTGCTCAAGGGCACATCAACAGATTATTTACCTATTCGGCTCGTGGATTAAAACCAGTGACCTTTCGGTTACTGGACCAATTCTCTTAACCTTTTACTGCAGTGGGCTAAATCAGGGTCACTCAGAGTGATTATTGGTAGTCTTAAACAAATCTACTTTGAAACAAAACTATACACCTCACACACATGGTTAAAAAATAAGATATCTGTACCATGTCAGATATAGAGTTGAAATGTATTACATTTTGAGTTTGCATCCCAATATTACACTTTCTATACGTCACAGACGACTGAAACATAATAGCACTGTTTGACATAGAAACACAGGGTCGTCATCAGGTTGTTTGACATAATCTTTATTAATGATGAAATTATGAAAAATATTAATAATATTCCAGCCATGAGGCCAAAGAGGGCACTTTTGGTAATTGACTGCAGGAAAGGGCTACCCACTAGGCTACCTGCTGCCGCTAGATTAGTTTGGGGAGTGTAGAAGGACTTTTAGTTCTGGATTGAGTGTGTCCTGATTTTCTCATATAATCAAAGTGAGTGGGTCTGTGGGATAAGTATCAATTTCATTTGATAGCACTATGACGAGGGTGCCGTTTAATGGCGACGAATAACAGTTTATCGATACTGTAAAATCTATGAATCCATTTTTTCTCTACAACATTTTCCCATTGACAGTTTACACATGCAGCCCAATTCTCATATTTCTTCCACTAATTGGTCTTGACCAATCACATCAAATCTTTTCACCTCAGATCTTTTTTTTTCAGAGCTGATGTGATTGGTCAAAAGACCAATTAGTGGGAAAACAAAATCCGAATTGGTCTGCCTGTCTAAACGCAGTCCATTTGAATGATCACATCATTTGTTTTAGCGGTTGTTTGTTTTTTAAGAGCATTGTACAGTGTTTCCTCTGATACATCCATTATTTGATTCTCTGCCAGTGGCATCACTAGTGTTGTGGGTGTCTAGCTGGCATAGGTTCTGAAACGTGGTACTTTGTGTTAGACCTTTTCATAGCAGGGAAATACAGTTCAAGGCGTCGTCGTTCAAATCAAAACTAAAGTGTCTTGCTACAAATTGGAAACAGTTCTTCAGTCCCATTCTGAGAAAGGCCTGTTTTAGTGCTAAATTCTCACTAAGGTTTGGCCTAATAGTATGTGACACAATACTAATGGTTTGTCAATAGTGAAAAGGTGAAACATTTACAGCGAGAAAACAAGATCTGACTTACACATTCCTACAATCACTAGCTCAAGTTCAAGTTCATTGCCCATTTCATGCAGAAATCACCCATCTCACCCTATCTTAGATTTGAACCACCCCATTCTCTCCCTTCTCCCTCCCTCTCATCTACCATCACTAGTTTCCCCCTCCCTCTCTCATCTCTCCATCACGCCCCTCCCTCTCTCCACCTCTTCTCCAGATGCAAAGAGCAGTCAGTAATCGGATGAGAGCAGATTTGAATCAAAAGGCTTCCTTTAAAATGTCAGCCACTAGGATTTAAACTCACTCTCTCCTGTTTCGCCTCCACACACAGCCTCTCTCTCTCTCTCTCTCTCTCTCTCTCTCTCTCTCTCTCTCTCTCTCTCTCTCTCTCTCTGTGTGTGTGTGTGTTAATGCACTCCACTCTGCGACAACCTCTAGCAGCCATTTAATCACATGCAACAATGGCAGGCCAGGGTCTCAGGGACAGGATGGCAAAAGGGCAATAGCACAGTTGAAACACTTTTAAAAAACGGTCACGTTTTATTGGGTTAGTACTATTTATAAATGTAATTTTCTCAGGGAACCAAATATATGGCCTAAATCCGATGAAGGCTAGATAAGGTGACCATTGTGGATACTACTCCCTTTAGGTGAGGGAGCAGGACACCTATGAGCGCAGCTAACTTGAGATGGATGCAATCACCTTAGGGTTAATTGTTTTAGGCATTTCTATATTTAGACGTCCGATTTACAGTGTTTTCATACATGCGTGTATCCTACAGTACTAGACCGATAGGAACAGCAAGGAACAACAGAAAGTGAATATCTTTCTCTGAGTCACTGCCTCTTCTCTCTCCCTCTACCTTTCTCCTCAAACAAATGAGAGGCAAATTAATTTGGTAATGAGATTTGACAGAGACACTTTAGACAAATAGAGAAAGAGAGAGAGATTGCAGCAAAGAAACACGATCAAAGCCAGGGATATAGGGTTTTCTTCTCCTGGTAGTTTTCAAGGTAAGATAGAGTAAGATCCGAATAATTTAATCTGTCACAAATATTATGCAAATATGTTATTAGATGTGTGGATGTTACATGAAATGTTATGTTATGTGATTATCATGTTTAGAGTGTTTTAAAGTAAAGGGTTATCTTCTGATTTCATAGAAAATAGTTCCTAATTTGATAATGTGACAGAGATACTTGAGATAGTTGATCCCTACTTTTTGTCTTTACTGTATAGTAGGCCTAACCTAAGAATATTTTGGTAATTGAAAGCACTATTCAGTCCTCATTGATTCAGTTGGCATGATTAATTGCATAATTAGAGCGCTGCGATGTGATATCGCTGGAATGTGCTTTCAGGGCTGACGTAAGATTGGAAAGCTTTCAAAGTCTATGGCACTAAAGTATATTGAGATAGAAAAGGGTACATACAGTAAATACTGTGTTTGTTTAGCTAGTATAAGCATGAGGAGAGATATCAAACAAGAAAAGTGTTAGTATTAAGATGACACACCATACAGGTTTGAGTTTACAATCAGGGTGGGAAAGTGTGTTTGTGTATATGCAGTATGTGTTATATTAACTAGTTCATATAGTTGCACGCTTGTATGTATGTGTGTGTGCGTGCACGTGTGTGTGCATATGCATATATGTGCAAGTGAGCTTGCGTGTGTTTGTGAGGGTTTGCAAAGTAGTTGAGGGAGGTTTGAATTGCAAAACAGTAACTAAACAACAAAGAAAGGAGTTGGTAGTCCTTGATCTAAAAAGCTGGTAACATGCATAAATATCTAATGTGTTGCTGTACACAGGTAACAGACATTGACATTACAGTGAGAAGAATGGATAACGAACTGATAAAATACAATTTTCTATTTTTTCCCTCTCTTCCCCAGGATTACTCACCTGATTTCACTTCTTGTCTCCATCGGTGACAACGCCTACCAACCGTTGCCATGGGTGAAATGGAGGAGCTGCGAAAGGAGGCGGACAATCTCAAAGATCAGATCACTGTCAGTTATCAATCAATAATTCAGATTAAGATCACATTATTGGTCAATTGCACATAAGATCCACTTTTAACTCAACCCCTCCCAAAGACACACATACAGTACACACACATACAGTACACACACATACAGTACATATACAGGTTTTGGAGAGTTGTGGGGCCTGCCACACTGGGCACCCGGGGAGCTGTTGTTGTGGGGGGTTAAGTGCCTTGCTCAAGAGCACAACGGCAGGCAATGGCATTTAGGATTTGATACCAGCAACCCTCTATTTGCCAGCTCACTTCCCATCCATTTTTCCCCTGTCAGACCCAGGATTCAAACTGGCAGCCCTCCGGATACTGGGTCTCCTTTCTAACTGCTAGGAAATACTAGTGCGTAAATAACGCCTGCCTGTGTTCCTTGGATCTCATATCCAAGTAGTTTATTAAACTATTTGCTTTTTGCTGAAAATTTTACCATGATCATCAACCATAAACTGAACAAGAATCCTCATCCTATAGACCCCCAAAACCCAAATTAGAACTGGGCAAAAGAGCTTTTACCTCAGGGCAGTGAATTCCTTGAACGTCTTGACAAAAACTAGTTGTTTTAAGAGATTCATTCATAAAATGTATTGAACGACTAGAGTTGGTCTAAGAAGTTGTAATATGTTATGTTGTATTTAAATTAAAATGTCGACATGAAGTATGCGGGGGGTGGAAGGATGGGGGAGGGGCTGGGGGGGTGTTACTCGTAATAGGAATGTGAAACTTTGTTGGTGTTTTTGTCCTTTTATTTTAGCTTTTGTTGTTTTTCTAATTTCTATATATTTTTTTACATTTCTTAAGAACTCTTGGAAAACTGGGCTAAAAGAGATCCTAATACAATAATATAAAATCCTAACTGTTCTGATCCTCTGGACAGTAAAGTGTGTAGGTGTTCATAACACCACAGTCCTAGTCATATCTATGACAACAGTTATGACCATACATCCCCACCGCTGACCGCTCTGTTCGTCCAAAGGCAGGAGGAGTAGGTGTAAACAGAAGTTTAATCAAATGTAATACGTTTTCTTCTGAGACCAGGTTGCAGCAGCAATAGCACATCTTGAAAATTACAATAGTTATGACAGTGGTTTTAGCCATAGTTAAGTGGACCATAGTTATTATAACCATAACTTGACCATACACAACAATCCCTCTACAGGAGGCCCGAAAGGTAGTGCAGGACACCACCCTGCAGGAGGCGGTTGCCGGGACAACGCTGGTGGGGCGTGTCCAGCTGAAAACCAGGAAGACGCTGAGGGGTCACCTGGCCAAGATCTATGCCATGCACTGGGGCACTGACACCAAGTAAACACACACACACACATACACACAGGCATGCATACACACACACACAAACACACACACACACTGGACCACTAGCTCAAAGTAGACAATGACCCTTCACAGACTTCTAGCCTGCACTCCTTTCCTGAGAATTGCTTGTTGAGTCGTTCAAGTATTCATTTAAGTATTCATTCAATCTTTCAATCATTTCTGTTAGTTCTATCATTAGTCATTATGTAACATATTTATTCATCTGCTCATCCAAACAGATTTCTGTGACAAATACTGCTATAGTTTAAAACTGGCGTCACATGGTGCTCTGTGTTTATTGGTTAATTGGATTGGTGTTGCAATCCCATAGCTTGTTTTAACTGGATGAATTAGTGGAACCAGGAAACCTTTGACCGACTGTCTGGCAACACTTTAAACCAACACTATCCCTGAACCAATCAATTATTGCTGATACTATAACTTGAATGTGCACTAACCCACCTTTTACCTTTTCTTCTTTCATTTTGTCCTCTCTCCTTCTCCTTACCTCTCCCTATATTCTAATTTCATCTGATCTCTTTTCTTTCCAGTTGTAGCAAGTTAGTAAGCTTATTAGCTTTTCCTGGGTTTACAATACTTGGGGTATCCTACATTTGGTGGGCCTAAAGCTTTTACTAACTGAACCAGTGCTGGGCTAAGAGGTTCTGTAACAATGCCTCTCTCTGTCGAACACAATTACAATCCAGTACAACTTTATTGTCCCTCAAAGGGGAACTCATTTGGCAACTGTGAACACTTAACAGACAACATATTCACACATACTCCTCCATAGTGGCTAGACATAACTACATAGCACACAATATCATCATTATCATCACCAGCATCATCATTATCATCACCAGCATCAACATCCCCGTCATCATTTGTGCTAGAAACACCTGGCAATAGGAAAAAGTGCAGGTGCATTAGTCAATTACCATGTCATGGCTTTATAGATCAGTCATAGTAAAGACAGATTGCCATTGGGACAAAAGAGTCTCTGTATCTATTGTCGATCTGTCTGTCTATTTATCTTGAGCTGCTGCAGGTCCTTGGGTCTTTTACTGTACTCTGTCTATCTCTCTCTGTCTCTCTCTCTTGGTTTCTGTCTGTCTGTTTCTGTCTCTCTGTTTCTGTCTGTCTGTCTCTACACCTGTCTTGTTCTCTCTACCAGGTTTTGTGTCAGTGCCTCTCAAGATGGAAAGCTGATAGTATGGGACACCTTGACCACCAACAAGGTATGGCGGACTGCATCTGGGTTTACAGTCTGGGTCTGGGGAGTTTTGGTCACGGGACAGTGTTTTTTGCATGAATACGGCATGTAATGACAATTTACTGTAATATCAACAATATACTGTAATATCAAGTGCTCATATAAGTGCTCACATTGACACATGCACGTTCACACACAGGCACGTACACATACACACACTGGTCCACGTGAAGAATCACTGTCCTTCTCTGCTCAGGTGAACGCCATCCCTCTGAAGTCGTCGTGGGTGATGACGTGTGCCTACGCGCCCTCAGGGAACATGGTGGCGTGTGGTGGTCTCGACAACATGTGCTCCATCTACAACCTCAAGGGCAAGGACGGCAACGTCAAGGTCATGCGTGAGCTGGCCGCACACACAGGTACCACACACGACACTTACCCCACTATTTGCATTCATTAAGACAGCATTACTGGCAACACGTTTAACGATGAGTCATTTCGATCAAACTCAGCGTAAGAACATACGAGGTAGTATTTATATAGTCTATCCAATACAGCAATCTCGCATGCTTGTGTTTTGTGGCTGTGATGGTGTTCTCTCTTATTGCCCAGGTTACCTGTCCTGCTGTCGTTTCCTTAGCGACAGTGAGATCATCACCAGCTCTGGCGACTGCACCTGGTAAGGTCATAGAGATGGAGTCTCTATGAGTCTGGTGTGCAATAAGGGGTTACAATGACTGACCAGAGATCAGACCAATCTGTTAATGCTACCATATCATTCTAATTATATGGCTTATACTGTACCCTTCATTTGATATGCATAGTCTTATCTATTACTTTTCTGCAATGGTGTCCTAAACATTCTTCCTTCTTTTGCCCTTCCATCGCAACCCTCTTCTTTGACCATGTCCCTGCTGTCTTTGCCCATCTCTATATCCATCCTCTCGTCCTATTCCCTCCCTCTGTCCAAACTTTATAGTGTTCTATGGGACATTGAGACAGGGACAGAGAAGACCATCTTCGCGGGCCACTTGGGTGACTGCATGTCCCTGGCCGTGTCCCCCGACTTCAAGATGTTCATCTCCGGGGCGTGTGACTTCACGGCCAAACTGTGGGACATCAGGGAAGCCACCTGCAGACAGACGTTCAGCGGCCACGAGAGTGACATCAACGCCATCGGGGTGAGGACAGAGGAACCCCAGCATTTATTCATTGTTTATTAATAGTTTAGTATTCTGATAGTCAGATGCATTGCACCCGGCAGTTCACATGGACAAATACTTCCAAGTTTTTACAAATGTAAGCTTTTAAAAAACACTTATCAAAACGTACAGTATCCAAAAAACAAATGTGATGCAACTGTTTGCTCAAACAGTTGATTCATTTAATGAGGTGAACAAAAGCCTACACCCGCTAGGTAGCTCTCCAGAACCACAGTTAGAGAGACCACTGCTCTGACCTCTCCACTCTGTCCAGTTCTTCCCCAATGGTAATGCGGTTATAACAGGCTCAGACGATGCCACCTGTAAGCTGTACGACCTGAGGGCAGACCAGGAGCTCATCACCTACCAGGACTCGGGCATCATGTGTGGGGTGACCTCCCTCGCCCCGTCCCTCTCCGGCCGCCTTTTACTGGCCGGATATGATGACTTCAACGTCAACATCTGGGACATGCTTAAAGCCGAGAGAGTGGGTGAGTACGGAGGGAGAGAGAAAGGGAGATAAAGCGAGTGTGGATGAGTACGTGGGGGGGTGTAAGATGGAGACTAGAGGGGCTGGAGGCAGAAAGAGAGGGAGACAGTGTGGGTAAGTAGAGGGGATGGTGAGAGGAGAAAGGAGGATATGAGTGGGACGACGGGAGAAATAGAGGGAGAGAAAATGTGGATGCAATGTAGGCAAACATAATATTTGCATACATTCTCTACTGACTTAATTCTCTTCCTGGCTCAGGAGTGCTGGCTGGTCATGACAACAGGGTGAGCTGCATCGGAGTATCCTCGGACGGAATGGCATGCTGCACAGGATCCTGGGACAGCTTCCTGAAGATATGGAACTGAGCCAGTCCTCTAGTCTATAGAACACAGAACGAAAGACTAAGGAGAGGGGATAGAGGAAGAGTATCATGAAAACCTGGTAGATTGAAGGGGGGGATGGGGGGGGGACTAGGAAGCCATGGGTGAAAGAGGTTCTTTTATTGTGCCAAGTCTTATTTGATTTGAGAGAATTGTGACGAGTCTGTCTCCTCTTCCTACTTCTGACTCAAGTTTAGAGTTAGGCAGGGGGACTTTTGTAGAAAAACATGATCGTTGCATCAAGGAATGATTGATTTCATGTCAAGGTTAAAACTGAATTCTAGCGTTACATGAATATATTTCCTATGTCATAAGAGCAGTTGCCAAATGGGAACGGTAGAGATTTGGATGAAATAACAGGATAAGATCACAAAATAAATGACCACTGATAAGACTGTAGGTTTACAATAACTAGGTAACATGCTTTTATATTTGAGGTGAGTTAGAATGTTTGTCAGAGGATGAATATGTAAGCATTCATTCGTTTCATGCGGATGTTTGTGTGTTGGTTAGAATTCCCTTGTTAGTTACGTTTTTCTATTTTTATGGTCACAGAATAAAATTGTTTAGCCTGCAGATTTCTACATTAGTGCGTGTCTGAAAGTTTACGTACGTGTTTAATAGGATATGTTTACCGTAAGTTGGGGTCTAATCTTTTGGCCTACTTCCCGATGGCTAGTCACAAAAAGTCATAAGTGCTCTCAGTAAACGGTTGGCTGGACAGACGGGATGATAATAGATCTTATGGTTCACTGAAACAAAAATGCACAGGACCACAATATTTCACATTTGTCATAGAGGACTAAAGGAGTTTAAACCTTACCTGGTTGTGTATATCTAAGTGACAGTAATGGCTACACACGTGGTTTGTTTTACCACTGTCGTGCGAGCAAAACATATCGTGCTCTACAGAGTTGCTACTAACTCAATGTGAAGTGACTAGGTTCCTTTTCAATCGCGCCACACACACACACTTGACAATTTGGACAGCCTTTCTTTACCATCAGAACACTGTGCATATAGTAAATCATTTATAAAGCGCTTTTCTGACCCTTCAGGTGCTAAGTAAAGCCATACCTTACAACTAATAAAAACATGCAATCCTGCGTCAAACTTCTTGACGCCCCCCCCCCCCCATGGTGTATTCCAGTTAAGAGCATAAAAAAGCAGATTAAGAGTTAAAGCTAATTTATTTATTTACATAAAGGACAGGATAGCAAAAAACACTATGGACATTTGAAATAAATGCAAAGACACAGTCAGACAAATCATATTGGATGGCACTTCCAAAAACAATGTACACAAGTTATAATTTGTTAGCAGTTTGAAAGTCAGTGAAAATTATTATTATTTAAAAAAAAAAAATAAAAAAAAAAGACTGTACACTTGAAAAGGCTTGTTTTTAGAAAGATCTAGAACAATGGCAAGATTCTGTACACTGGCCAGTTAGTGTTTTGTGTTCTTCTGCAACGTCCATCTATCTGTTCTCCTTGTCCATGGACACAGTCAGGACTCTCCTGTCCATCTGACCCAGCCTCTGTCTGTCTGGGGTGGACACCTTCAGCTTCATCTGATGGGCAGGGAGGGAAGAGAGAGAGACAGAACCTTTCAGTTAGACCAGAGGTTTAAAAGCTGTTGTGATTGTTCATTTTCCTCTGACCCACCAAATAGATAAATCCTGTTCCTTAGGCTTTAGTGTGTGCAGACATGAAAGAATGAGATGGCAAGAGTGAGATAGATGCAAGTACATGTGCAGTTCTCTGAGGGAAGGGTGTGTACATTAGGGCTGGCACAATTACCGTAAAACAGACCGTTATGGACGAAGACAGTCATGGAAATAAAATAAGTCTCTTCAAAAACCATTTATTTGTATCATTGTGGAACGGACAGCTGACTGAAGACGGGACTGCTGGGCAGTTGAGTCAGTTTCCGCAGTAACATGGAGTCTTTACAACATGATGAAACTCTGCTGCTCCTTGCTGAAACAAGCAAGGTCTTGCAGCACACATAGAATGGGCTTGCAACCTCTGACCCTGGCAATTTGACTGGTAAACCCATTGGTACATGCACAACAGCTGCCTGGTATTGTGATGCAATCATTTCCATGGTAATGTAGAATGATCATTCGAATTTTGTTAACAGATGTCACCATTTAATTGAATGTATTTTTTGTTATGTCAGTTGAGTTGAATCAACAAATCCCAGTACATATTGATGGGTAAACTCACAATGGGGTTCCCACTAGTTGGGCCAGTGGTAAAGTCAAAATGTATGAGAACAAAATGTAGCTTTTTGGTCTTAATTAAAGTTTAGGTTAAGGCTTAAGGTAAGCAGTGTGGTTAAGGTTGGGTTTAAAATAAGATACATGTTTTAATAGACAGGCTTTACCGCTTGCCCAGATAGTGACGACCTCACAACGGCTGCCAGTCCAACCATTTTTCCATCATTGACTTGAATGGGTGACCAATAACCATCTTCTGAATTCCATGACTGTCATAACTGGGGCGGCAGGTAGCCTAGTGGTTAGAGCGTTGGACTAGTAACCGAAAGGTTGAAAAATCGAATCCCTGACCCCGACAAGGTAAAAATATCTGGTTCTGCCCCTGAACAAGGCAGTTAACCTCTCAAGCAGCGGCAGCTGGGGTGACGGTTTTGGAGCGTCTGGCATGCCCAAAGTAAAATGCTTGCCGCTCAGAAAATAGGATATGCACATAATTAGTACTATTGGATAGGAAACACTGAGGTTTCCAAAAGTGTTAACATTTTGTCTGTGAGTGTAACAGAACTCATTTGGCAGGCAAAAACCAGGGAAAATTCCATCCGGAAATGTCATTCTGGTGGCTTATGGCTCACTTTGAGACAGTGCCTTTAGAAAAGTCTTTATACCAGGACACTGAGAATGTAGTACCTATTGCTTCCACTGGATGTCAGCAGTGTATACGTAAAGTTTCATGGCAATCGGAACCAATGTGTTCAATTGGTAGAGGTTTTGGTGACGGGAGCTCTTTTTCAGTTGCACGTTTTTGGGCGCACGTTTGGCTGAGCGGTCCACTTTATTTGACTTATATAACGTTTAGGTGACCATCCAAGTGAAAGATTATCACTTTTATTCATAAAAGATAAGCTAAGGATGCATTTTAATTGGTTCTTGTTTTGTTGAGGGAAAGTTTATAGGTTTAGTTGAACGCGTTCTCTTCACATTGGATTTTCTGAACACAAGGCGCCAACCAAACGGAGATTTATGGATATAATTAATGACGTTTTATAACCAAATACCCATGGATTGTCTTCGTTGGACACTTAGGAAGCCCTCTGCAGAAGTTCTACAAAAGGTAAAGCACAGGTTTTCCCTGTGAAATGCATTTTCTATGGACCGCGCTGGCTAAAGATTTCATGGTTATGGAAAATATTGAAGGTGCTACCCTCAAACAATCAAATGTAGTGCTTTCGCCGTAAAGCCTTTTTGAAATCTGACAACGCTGTGATATTGCCAAGAAGCAGAGCTTTTGATGANACTCTGAGGTTTCCAAAAGTGTTAACATTTTGTCTGTGAGTGTAACAGAACTCATTTGGCAGGCAAAACCCAGAGAAAATTCCATCCGGAAATGTCATTCTGGTGGCTTATGGCTCACTTTGAGACAGTGCCTTTAGAAAAGTCTTTATACCAGGACACTGAATGTAGTACCTATTGCTTCCACTGGATGTCAGCAGTGTATACGTAAAGTTTCATGGCAATCGGAACCAATGTGTTCAATTGGTAGAGGTTTTGGTGACGGGAGCTCTTTTTCAGTTGCACGTTTTTGGGCGCACGTTTGGCTGAGCGGTCCACTTTATTTGACTTATATAACGTTTAGGTGACCATCCAAGTGAAAGATTATCACTTTTATTCATAAAAGATAAGCTAAGGATGCATTTTAATTGGTTTTTGTTTTGTTGAGGGAAAGTTTATAGGTTTAGTTGAACGCGTTCTCTTCACATTGGATTTTCTGAACACAAGGCGCCAACCAAACGGAGATTTATGGATATAATTAATGACGTTTTATAACCAAATACCCATGGATTGTCTTCGTTGGACACTTAGGAAGCCCTCTGCAGAAGTTCTACAAAAGGTAAAGCACAGGTTTTCCCTGTGAAATGCATTTTCTATGGACCGCGCTGGCTAAAGATTTCATGGTTATGGAAAATATTGAAGGTGCTACCCTCAAACAATCAAATGTAGTGCTTTCGCCGTAAAGCCTTTTTGAAATCTGACAACGCTGTGATATTGCCAAGAAGCAGAGCTTTTGATGAGTATGAAACACTTGTATATTGGTGCATGTTTAATAATTAAACTTTTGGATTTTGCCTTGCATTTCACCTGGAAGTGACGGGAGTGGGGCGCTAGCGCCCCAAATCACCTTGCTTCTGCCTAAGAGGTTAACCCACTGTTCCTAGGCAGTCATTGAAAATAAGACTGTTCTTAACTGACTTGCCTAATTAAATTAAGGTAAAAAAAAAATAATGCCCTTGTGTACACCATCTATATACCTGTGTAGCTTGTTCCCGGGGGGAGTTGGTCTTCTTGAGCATCTTCAGAGGGGAGCGGCCTTCAGCCATGAGTGCCTTGTCTGCCACACGGGAGAGGAGAGAAAGTGTTTAAAAAAGATATATTTTTAAATTAAGAGGAAATTTTGCTAAAAATGATAAAGACAACAAAAAACACCCACGTACCTCTCTGCTTCTGTTTGACCGACTGCCCCTTGTTCTCATTGGCTGCATTCTTGTTTCCAACCTGGACGAAGAGTGGTGAAGAGGACGAGCCCCCCTTGCCTCCTCTCCCTTTGGCCCTCACCCCTGTGGCCCCGAAGCCCTTCCCTAGCCACTGGGGCTTGAACACCACTTGACTGGGGCTCTTGGTGTCAAATGTGGGGCAGCGGATCCCAGTGGCTTGGGGCTGCTGCTGGCTCACGCTGGGGCCAGTGGTTGTGGTGGATGGTACAACAGGCGACTCTTGTGTGACGGGCATCACTGGCTCCTCCACTGGTGTTGGGACCTCCACTTTAGGCATCTCCATAGCAACAGTGACTTCTGTGAACTGTGTAACGGTGGGGATGGATGGTTCAGCCATGGGGGTCAGAGGTTGTGCGGGCTCAGAGGTGACTGAGGGAAGGGCATACGTGTGGTCAGGTCCATCCTTGTGGAGTTCAGCAGCAGCGTTTTCAGGGAGAGGAGATGCAGGGCTGTCGTAGTGCACCTCGGCGAAGGTCGGTGATGGGGCGACACCATCGTGGCAGGTGATCAAGCTCATACTCAGGCGCTTGTGTAGTGAAGACTCCTTGGCCTCGTCGGCTTCCTCCAGAGTGAAATCGGCTTCGACTTCTATCTGGGCCTCCCCCACGAGAACGATGGGGCTCTGGATGAGAAGCATATGACTAGTCACGCTCTGGGGAGAGGGCTGGATCATGTCACCTGAGACCTGTGATGGCTGAGTAGAGAGAACGGGCTCACTGGAGCCTAACTCTCCCTCCACCACTACCTCCTCCTCCACGTTTAGGTTGGGAAACTTGTTAAAGGGAACAGGGGCAACTACTTCTACAGAGTCACCGTGGAGGAGCATGCCGAGGCGACGGGCGAAGGAGCCAACTGTCACTGGAGGAACAAAAAAACAAAGTAAAAAGTTTAAAATAACTGACAAAAAGCTTTTTGAAAATATACTGAAAGGGCAATGCTGCATCTACAGTTTAGGGCAGGGGTAGCCTCTGCGGAGTCCCCAACGACAATTTTCTGGTTCAGGGGAAATGGACTTCCACTTTGGACATTAACAAGGCGACACTCCATCTTAACTCAACCCACATTTACTGGATTGGTTGTACGGTGCAGAAGAGAACATCAACATCCCCCCCCCCCCCCCGGGGCTAGTTTCAGGCGTTTCTTATGCCTGCTACGTTAGGGGTGGCCAAACTACATATCCGACCAGCGAGCCCATTCAATTCAGCCCTTCGTTTTACTTGAGAAATACTGCGCCAAACCGCTTAGTTAGATGTAAAATTGCACAACAAAGATCTCCTCTGCAAAAACGTCAACATTTGTTACAAATTTGAGTTCTTACGATTAATTCTGACTATTGAGGAAGTTTATACTAGTTATGGTATCTCAAAAGGGACAAACAGTACTATCGCAGTCTAGTTTTTTTTTTTTTTTTTAAAGGGAGTATGCGAGGCACAGACGTTCACGTCACCTAGCAGAGTTCTGCTAGGAACAAATCAAACCTAGTATGCAGACACCTTAACTTCTTAGGGAGCGGCTCCCGAGGTGACGGTTTTGGAGAGTCTGGTGTGCCCTAAGTAAAATGCCTCCCACTCAGGCCCAGAAAATAGGATATGCACACAATTAGTACTATTGTATAGGAAACACTGAAGTTTCTAAAAGTGTTAACACAATGTCTGTGAGTGTAACAGAACAGAAATAGCAGGCGAAAACCCAAGAAAAATCTCTGGAATTACTGTTTGTCACATTGGCTCTGTTTGACAGTCTCCCTATTGAGTTCTATGGCAAGCAGCTCTGAGATTTCAGTACCTATGGCTTCCACTAGATGTCAACAGTCTATATATAAAGCCTCAGAGAGATTGGAGGAAGCAGGAAGAATAGGTACAGGAAATGGCCAAGGTAGCTCAGATGTCAACAAGTTCTCGTGCGCTAGTCTGGCTGCGCGCCCCAGTTTATTTTACTTATATAACGTTTAGGTAACCATCCGAGTGAAATATTATCACTCATATTCATAAAAGGATAGCTAAGGATGCATTTTAACTGGTATTTGATTTGTTTAGGAAAAGTTTATAGGTATATTTGAACACGTTCTCTTCACGGTTCTATGGGCAATTCAACGTTGGATTTTCTGAACATTACGCACCAACCAAACGGAGATTTATGGATATAATAAATGACTTTTTCTAACAAAAGAACCATGGATTGTCTTCGTTGGACACTTGGGAAGCCCTCAGCAGAAGTTCTTCAAAAGGTAAGGGATTTGTTTTCGCTGTGAAATGTGTTTTGTGTGAACCGCGATGGTTTATGAATTTATGCTAATAAAAAAAATATTGGAGGTGCTACCCTCAAACAAATCAAATGTTGTGCTTTCGCCGTAAAGCTAGCGCCCCACCACTCCCTAAGTAGTTAATGCCTTTTCTACAGTCAAAGAAACTGGATGCCATCCCCATCGCTCTGTCGACCCCTATTGGTGTTATTCTAATGTATTTAGAGATCATCTGTGAAAGAGAACTTGTCTCAGCAGGACTCCCTGTTAAAATAAATAAAATAATTCTAACCAAACCCAAACCAACCCTAGACCTTCTTCCAGTGCTTGACTGGATAGCTTTGCCACTTGGTTAAGATTTAGTTACCTCTCATTGAGTCCTTCATTGGGGTGCGGGTGACACCGACTGAGGGTGACCGAGGGTCGCTGGCTAGAATGGAGCATTCACTCTCCACCACAACTGGGACACAGGAGACAGTTCCACCCACCTGAAATAGATGAATACATTCTTGTTACACGATAATGCATGCGCAAAGCTGTCAAGGCAAAGGGTGGCTACTTTTAAGAATCTCAAATATATAAAGAATATTGATTTGTTTAACTTCTTAGGGAGCAGCTCCCGAGGTGACGGTTTTGGAGTCTGGCGTGCCCAAATAAAATGCCTCCCACTCAGGCCCAGAAAATAGGATATGCACATAATTAGTACTATTGGATAGGAAACACTGAAGTTTCTAAGAGTGTTCAAATATTGTCTGTGTGTATAACAGAACGGATTTGGCAGGCGAAAACCCGAGGAATTTCTGTCCTGGAAAAAGTGATTGACACATTGCGTCATTTTGAACCCCTCCATATTGAAAATGACCATATAAGGGAGTAAGATTTCAGTTCCTATTGCTTCCACTGGATGTCAAGTCTCTAGACAGTGTTTTGATTATGTTTAGTTGGTCTGGATGGTAATAGAAGAAGAATTGGGAAGTGGTCACAAGAAGTAAACAGAAGAGGATGCGCGTTCACAGGCTTGCGCGTGGTGTTTTTTTCCTTTCCTATCACCCAGTTTATAATCCGGTTGAAATATTATACTAAATATACATAAAAGTGTTCCTAAGGATACATTATCAATGAGGTTTGATTGTTCTTGGACAAGTGTATAGGTTGAACGAGTTCTCTTCACGGTTCAATGGGCGAGTGGACGCTGTATTTTCTCATCATAAACGCACCAACCAAACTGAGATTTATGGATATAATAAATGACTTTTTCTAACAAAAGAACCATGGATTGTCTTCGTTGAACACTTGGGAAGCCCTCAGCAGAAGTTCTTCAAAAGGTAAGGGATTTGTTTTTGCTGTGAAATGTGTTGTGTGAACCGCGATGGTTTATGAATTTATGCTAATGGGAAAAATATTGGAGGTGCTATCCTCAAACAATCAAATGTAGTGCTTTCGCCATTAAGCCTTTTTGAAATCTGACAACGCTGTGATATTGCCAAGAAGCAGAGCTTTTGATGACTATGCAACACTTGTATATTGATGAATGTTTAATAATTCAACTTTTGGATTTTGAATTTGGCACCTTGCATTTCACCGGGTAGCGCCCCACCATATCCCTAAGTAGTTAACACTTTTTTGGTTATTACATGATTCCATGTGTTATTTCATAGTTAGGTCTTCATGATTATTCTAAAATGTAGAAAATAGTAAAAATAAAGAAAAACCCTGGAATGAGTAGGTGTGTCCAAACGTTTCACTGGGACAGACAGACACGCATTACATACACTGTAAAATATGATTCAACTGATACTGTCTGGCAGTCTGACTTACGAATCTGGGTTTGGCAGATGCCAGGAGAACGCTACCGGCCCCAATGCATAGTGCCAACTGTACAGTTCGGTGAAGGACGAATAATGGTCTGGGGCTGTTTTTCATGGTTCGGGCTAGGCCCCTTAGTTCCAGCGAAGGGAAATCTTAACACTACAGCATACAATTAGACAATTCTGTGCTTCCAACTTTGTGGCAACAGTTTGGGGAAGGCCCTTTCCTGTTAAGCCCAGACACAGACCAGAAACGGCTTCGCCGCCCTGGATCCAGAGGTTCCGGCGCCATCGTCGCTAGGGGCTTCCGATTAGGGATCGGATGCGGAGGTACCTGCGCCTTCGCCCTCTGTTCGGTCTTCCTCTCCGGTACCTTCTACCTCGGGCTCAGATCCTCAGAGCTACCACCCTCAGACAGCCTGAGACTCCAGCCCATTCATCATCCACGATGGATACTACAGCTGGCTCGGGTCCATCGGGCCCCACCGCCCTTCGGTCCTTGAGTGGTTTGCAAAACCACATGAAAACACAGCCCTTAACATGTAAGGGTTTCTAAAATTAATGTAAAACGATTGGAACTATTTCCCTGTTTGACCGGTAGGTTTTATGACACCTCCACTGTGGGGCTCTATTCGTCAAGTGCATGTACCCAGAATTAGACTTGGAAATGGTGCTGCAAGTTAAACACTATACAGGAATTTACACAATATACATACAATACAGTAAACAGAACAATTACACATGGTAGGAGAGTATTCAAATTGAATTCAAATGCACCAGTTAAGAAGTATTAAATAATCAACCATTCCAATCAAAATGCTGGCCCATGTCAGCTAACGTTACCTGAATGGGTGTGCGGTCAATGGCTACAGATGGAGACCGTGGGTCGACCAGCTGAGAGAGACGGTCGTGTTTGATGCGATGGCTGGGGTCCTGTTTGGGCGTTGAGGCCACAGCAACCTTGCTCTCGCTGGATCCCATGACGATACAGTAGCTGCCTAATGTCCCGAGACAGAAGTTAGACTAGCGTTTACGTTCAAAAAGTTAGAGCGAGTCTGCTGTGCCATTCATTGTTTATCTAGCTAACTAACTTAGTTAAAAACGTGTTCTTGTTTTTGAAGCCAGATAAAAAAAAAAAAATCATGAATTTACAATTATTATGGATAGCTAGCAAAAAAAAATAGATTGGGTCGGCAAACCCAGGCTAACAAGTCACGTTAGCTAAACTAAAGTCTGCGGATGGCTAAACTCAGTTTAAACTCAGTTTAAGTTATCTTGAAGCTAGCTACAACATAAGGTTCTTGCTCTTCGATTATTTGTATGTGATTCACATGAATCTGCTAGGTAATAAAGTAGCTTTTCGCAAACTATGACTTACCTTACACGTTTAGATAGAAGTGAGTGTCCTTTCACTTTTTCGCAGCAAAACATGAGGATTTAAATTGCGAAAAGCATGCGTCCAGTTATTTTCAAACCAGCCAACCAGTGAAGTTGGTGCCACCGCCTTCCCAACAGAGATTGGCTGATTGTACCTACGACGTCTAAAATGGGCGTGGTTTGCTACTAAAACCTACACCAGATCTGACCATGCTTTGTGGATTTGAATTTGAGTCTCTTGAATGTTGTGCAATGCGACGTTATTTGAAAGTCGCATTCTTATCTCGTAAATGGGAATACGTGTGAAGGAACATGTTTGGTTGTGCTATACCCATAGAAAGAGCCCATAGCAAAATACTGTATCTGTGCAAAACCTATAGATAAATCAAGTTCAATGATGTATATAAACCCATAAAGTTCTATACAAAGTAGTCCTTGCAGCAGATATTAGTAACCGCATATACCATTTGCTGTTTTGGGCTGTAAAAGCAGCCTAATCCTGGGTATTTTTGTCCTATTTGGGTCTACTCTACAGCATCTGGCCAATAATGCAGACCAAATATATATTTGGGAAATACTGTCAATAACCACGTTTCCATCCACAGTTTTTGTGAGTATTGTAAAGTCATACCGAATAAAAAAAGATCAAGACAGCTGTGACGGAAACAGGAGTTTCGATACAACTTTATAAATGCATTTTCTGCCGACAGATCATTTCTTAGTTTGACATGGTGGGATCTTGAAATGGTGGTGGAAACGCCTTTATGCGCAAATATTGATATAATAACAATCATATCGAGTCACACGATGATATGTTGTGTGGTCCTCCAACTATGACTAAGGAAAGCATGCAGTTTATTAGGCTACAGATTAAAAGATATGGTGAATTTCACAGGGTGGTGAAAGTGCACGGTGATCTTGATACGCCTTTCCAATAAATGTCGAGGGTCTTAGTCTGGTGACATGAGCGATGATTGACTGCGTTTGACAAATACAAATATTCTCGCTGTTATCCATCATAATATCATCATGTAGGCTAAATTGAAAATAATTTGCCCCAACTCTGTTAAAAACATACAGTATGACTTCACTTGACAAGGGGAACTGGAAGTCTGATTCAAGACGAGAACAGCTATGATGATTTTCCATTGGTAGATAGAAATCGCAGGCATACATTTGAACTTGATCCTTTGTTTGATAATTGTCAATGTTGGGCAATGCAACATACACTACATGACCAAAAGTATGTGGACACCTGCTCATTGAACATCTCATTCCAAAATCACGGGCATTAATATGGAGTTGGTCCCCCTTTGCTGCTATAACAGCCTCCACTTTTCTGAGAAGGCTTTCCACTAGATGTTGGAACATTGCTGCCGGGACTTGCTTCCATTCGGCCACAAGAGCATTAGTGAGGTCGGGCACTGATAGGCGATTAAGCCTGGCTCGCAATCGGCATTCCAATTCATCCCAAAGGTGTTCGATGGGGTTGAGGTCAGGGCTCTGTGCAGGCCAGTCAAGTTCTTCCACACCGATCTCGACAAACCATTTCTCTATGGACCAGGCTTTTTCCACGGGAGCATTGTCATGCTGAAACAGGAAAGGGCCTTCCCCAAACTGTTGCCACAAGTTGGAAGCACAGAATCGTCTAGAATGTCATTGTATGCTGTAGCGTTAAGATTTCCTTTCAATAAGGGGCCTAGCCCAAAACCATGAAAATCATTCCCAGACCATTGTTCCTCCTCCACCAAACTTTATAGTTGGCACTATGCATTGGGGCAGGTAGCGTTCTCTTGACATCCATCAAACCCAGATTCATTCGACGGACTGCCAGATGGGGAAGCGTGATTCATCACTCCAGAGAATGTGTTTCTTCTGTTCTAGAGTACAATGGTGGCGAGGTTTACGTCACTCCAGCCGACGCTTGGCATTACACACAGTGATCTTAGGCCTGTGCAGCTGCTCGGCCATGGAGACCCATTTCATGAAGCTCCCGACGAACAGTTCGTGCTGACATTGCTTCCAGAGGCAGTTGTTGCTCCTAGACATTTCCACTTCACAATAACAGCACTTACAGTTGACTGGGGCAGCTCTAGCAGGGCAGAAATTTGACATACTGACTTGTTGGAAAGGTGGCATCCTATGATGGTGCCACGTTGAAAGTCGCTGAGCTCTTCAGTAAGGCCATTCCACTGCCATTGTTTGTCTATGGCGATTGCATGGCTGTGTGCTCGACTTTATACACCTGTCAGCAACGGGTGTGGCTTAAATAGCCAAATCCACTAATTTGAAAGGGTGTCCACATACTTTTGTATATATAGTGTATTTGAAAGTCAAATACTTTCCTTGTGAATACGTATGTGAATGTACATGCCCCACCTAAACCCCTTTGTACTTACATGTACTTGTCCACTTGTAGTATGCTACTTACTATTCATAGAAAGAGCTGGATATGTGCAATTCAAAGTAGTCCCTGTAGCAGATACTCTTGGCTGAATAAACAAACTGTATTGACCATTTGCTTGCAGTCTAATCCTGGGTCTTTTTGGTCTATTTGGGTCTGCTACCCTGCAACTGGCCAAGGAAAATACAAATGTGGGAAATATTGCCCTTTCAAACATGAAAAGTAGTCAATGAGAGACCATTTTTGGAGTCAGAGCTTTATTGCTGAATATCACAATAATCATTACAGTATGGTTAACTATTTTGAAAACAGTACAATAATTATAGTACAGACAATATGGCAAAAAAAAGCATTATTTTACAATTAAGCTAATTATTTTACAACAAGGGCATTTGTCTGAAGAAAGAAGGGTTGAGGGTGGGAAGAAGTGCAAAGACACCTCTTTCGGTATACCATTACCTTTACACTGATGTCATCCTCTGTCCAAAGCTGAGTCATATTCATTCTTGCACACCATAGCGACAGAAAATGAAAACAAGCATTTCTTATCGGACAAATTCAGGTAGGTCCCTCCCAGTTTGCTTCCATTGGGTTACTACTAGTGAATATGACTCGGATGTGTACAACTCATGTCAGCAGTCTTTCATTTCTCTCAAGTACTTCATTGATTGGACTGAGTACGAGTATAATTCATTCTCTAAAATAACGAGAAAAAAAAGACACTGTGACTCCTCAAGGACCGGAGTTCAGCACCACTGCTCCAAAGTCAGATATCTATATTACTGTAATGGTCTCTTTTTACCTTCAGTAACTGATTCGGGATCAGTAAGCCAGCTTTGAAACGTTTGAACTTTATATTTTCAAGGTGGAATAAAAAGGGAAAAACAAAGATCCTCCAAACAAACAAGATCCTATCTTCTTTACATTACAGGAACATTCATCTCAACTTGATCTTTTGCTCTACCACGTCTGTGTTTTATTCCCTCTGGAAAACATAAGGTGCAAACTTTTCACTAGTATCCAATGTATACATCCATGGTTCATAGGGCTGAATGAAACTAAGGGAGTCACGTGACTCCTCAGTTTCAATAGGCATGACGATGCCTCTGATTATGAGGAACACAACAAGAACATCCCTGCACCAGTTGCTGAGGACAGAGGGTAACTAACCAGGCATCTGGGAACTATCCTGGGTGCCAGTCTGTTTCTGCTTTGTGTCAAACATGATAATGAAAAAAGTAGGAACCAACTGGCAACCAGGCTATGTCAGAGTAATTAGGCGAGGAAATAGTATATATTCAATACACCTGGTGTATACTGTGCATTTCCCTTGGATGCTGAGACACATCAAATGTCCTTCTCACCTCTCCTCCCTTTCAGCCTACTCTCCCCTTGTCACACATCATCCTCCCTCTCTTCCTGAAAGGATTGGATAGGTATCAGGGTTGGTGTCAGTTCCATTTCAATTCAGGAAGTAAACTTACCCCAACCCTGGTATTTATAAGCAAGATGGCAGAAGTTCTACAAATGGAGATACTTCCATGTTGTTTATACTTATCCAATCATTTCAGGTTTATATGAAGTGCCTATATGTTAGGGCTAGGGGGTTGTTTGTGGACAGAACCTCTCTCTCTCCTCTTTTTCTCTCTGACACCTTCCTCCCCTAAGTGCGCACTCACACACTATCAACTCTCCTCCTGCCCCTCGGCCCTTCCACGCCTTCATTCCCCCCCCGCTTCCCCCTCCCTCTGACAGAAGTAGGAGAGCAACGTGTCGAGGTCTCGCCGGTCGGCCGCCGCGTATAGCGAGCTCTCTCCCATCATGCTTAAGGCCATGCGCAGGGTGGACCAGATGTTGTCGGACATCATGGTGGCTGCGGCGCCCCCAGGGCCCCGGCTGGCACTGACCGTCTCGCCCTCCCCCGACGCCTGGCGCTGCAGGGACAGGGCTTCCAGGAAGTGCTCCACGGCCTCTCTGTAAACCAGGAAGAGAATAGGGGTCAACTTGAAATTGTCATCGTGGTGCATTCAATAGATTTGTATTAAGGCAAAAATTATTATATTGTGAACAAAGTCAATACATTATATAAAGTCAAAATGTCTACTCCTGGTATGACCTGAATCTACAACTTACCTTTGACGAACATAAGAAAATGCAGTGTTTTAAGTGGTTTTGATCAAATATTATGAAAAAAACGTATTGTGTGATTTTTGTTCTTGCAACATTTTGTATCTCTGGCCACAAAAGGCTCTCCCTCTCACCTGTGGGCTCCTAGGTTGACACAGCTGATTCCCAGGTTGTACCGACTGCGGATGAAGCCTGGCTGCAGTTCCAGTGCCCTCCTGTAGGCTGCAACAGCCTCCTCTGAGCGGCTTCCATTGGCCAGGGTGGCGCCCAGTTTATTCCACAGCAGGTAGTCCTGAGAGAGAGGGAGACAGACAGAGGTCATGAGCTCCTGAATTAGTGTTGGATACATTTTGAGTTTCTCACACAGACTTACACAAAAAACTACCCTCTGCATTACCTAAACACCTAATTAAATATTTTTTAACATACAACCTTGATTTTGGACAAACCTACTTACTTATTTATTTACTGACTTACAAACTGGGGATCATACACTTAATTTTCCTCACAGACCACCCCCTTGCATGGCACAGTGCTATAAGAGCACACTACCCTTCTGTTAAGAAAGAGGGTATGAGCAAAGGGTGGAAACTAAGAATAATGGACAACGAAGACCCTGACACTGACAAAGGTCATGTCAACCTGTACAGATCTTGAACAGTATTGGTGCAGGGCAGCCTCAAACCGTTTGCAGCAGGACTTCTACAAGATCAAAGAGAGATCACAGCATAAGAAGCTCATCCTTGGACCACATCCCCACCCCATAGACGAGCAGCCCCAAGAGGAGTGTCCCTACCCTAGCCCTGAGCAGACCCAGGTCCCACAAATGCACTGCTCCTGCATTGACCTGAGGGAGAAACGCGCCAAGCTGGAGATGAAGCTGGCGCTGCTCAAGGAGCTGTTCAGAACACTCGAGACAGCAAAGACCCAGACAACAGACCAGCACAGCAATACCCCCGTAACAAGACCCAGAGAGCTGAAGGAGGAGAGAGACAGCTGTCTGGATGAGGGAGAACAGCCCACCTCAGACCCCCCAGCACAGCGGAAAAAGAAAAGAGTGAGAAAGAGAGAGAGAGTACATCAGTTCATTGTCACAAAAGGTGAGCTGAGTAAAATAGTTCAAGAGGGGGTAGTTAGTGTCTGTGAAAAAAGAAGGACAAACACAGAAGCAGGGGGGGGGTTAGACATACCGTTGGAAGAGGAGGAAAGTAATAGACCCTTTTGGAATACCTAAAAATGCATTCCCCCGGTCTCCCTCCTTCCTTTCTTTAAGTATTTGACAGTCTATGATTAGAACAACGAGGTATGGTCCACATATCTAATTGAATCTGAACAACCCTTTAACTTGAGCAGAATATGGAAAAATAGGACCTTGGCATCCCATAATCCGAACCATCCATTTATACATTAAGTTTGTTCACAGACTGTATTTAACACCAAGAAAACATTTTACGATGAAATTGGCCCCAACTCCCAACTGTTCACTGTATCCCCTAAATAAGGCAGGCACATTTCTTCATATGATCTGAGGTGCCCTGCAGTTAAATGCTTCGGAATTTAAATATTCAATTGAATATCTCAATCGGCCAGAGAAGATTACTGCTGGCAGGCAGCACTGCTGCGAAACAAATGTTGGCTTAAAGATGGCAACCACCTCACTCTCTCGCATTTAACCAGTGGATAAAGTTACTATTAGAAGTTAACAGAATAATCGACAGCGAGAATGAATGGTGCAAGTCAAGGAACAATTGAGGCCTGGACAAAAATACTTGACT
This sequence comes from Hucho hucho, assembly GCA_003317085.1. Taxonomy (NCBI): domain Eukaryota; kingdom Metazoa; phylum Chordata; class Actinopteri; order Salmoniformes; family Salmonidae; genus Hucho; species Hucho hucho. The sequence continues at coordinate 156,630 of QNTS01001810.1, forward strand.
CTCTAAAGAACAATCTCAGCTAAAGCCCCACACATACAAACTAATTACACACACATATATACATTTATTTATTTTAACTTTTGTTACTTTCTTTGCTTTCAGGCCCACAGGGAAAGGGTGATACGGAGGAGGGGGTCTCTGGTCGTTTTGGGAGAGGGCTGGGGGGATTGGCGTGAATGTAAGGGGTGACTCAGGGGATGGATAGGTGGGAGGGGGATTGATAGGCAACTTCGGTTGCTGGATGGTAAGGGGTTATCTTTGTATGCATTTCTTTGATTGTTTTTGTACCTGTAACCCACCATCTGAAAACAAAATAAAAGGTTGATCACAATATTTTCTATAATGAGATGGACCCAATTGCATTCAGGTAACAATTAGCATACAGATCAGAAATTACTTCAAGGAAGCAAGCAAGGAAGGATGCATGTATTCGAACACGTTTGAATGTATCAACTTTATGCTGTTTAAATAAAATGAAGCAAATTACAATCAAGTGTGTTTATTCTCCAAACACACATGAATCACAGATTGGTAAGAGTTACTGCTGTGAAGTGGATAACCTACTAGTGTACCTGTGGTGTGACAGAGAGGGCTGCGGTGAAACAGTCCACGGCCTTGTCATACTCCCCGCTCAGATTGAAGAGGACTCCCAGGCCACACTGTAGCTGGGGGTCGACGCGGGCGGGGTCAGAGTTCGCCGCACTGAGGAACAGGGACTGCACCTCTGTAAACAAAGATCTGAGAGTGGGGGAGGAAGGAGGGAGGCAGAGAGATTGGAAAAAGGAGGAGGGAAAAGATTTAACAATTGTAATATTTTAAGCCAACAGATAGAATAAAACATGAGAAAATACAGAACAACGTCCTGTAATGCATATATAGCAATTCATTTTGTGTTACATTGATTAGGAGTTATAAGTATTATTTTGAATATACATGCACACCACATTTGTACACAATGAAAAACATCCACTCACTCTGGCAGCAGTGAGCCAAATCTCTCCCGCTCTCTGGTCCCTCCGTCCTTCTCTCGCTCCCGTTCACTCTGCCCCAGGACTGGCCGGTACGCGGGGTTGTGCCTCAGCCAATCGCGAAGGGTCTCACAGGCCTGCCTGTGCAGCGATTCGTTGGTGAAACTGACGGCCAGTGCCATCAGAGCGGTCAGGTTGTCCTTCTTCAACTCTATGCATCTAACGGCGAGAGAAGAGAGCAAGAGACAGAGAGAAAAAAAAGAGAGAAAGGTGAGAAAACCCGAGAAAATGTTATGTCAGCCAACACTAAGGCAACAAGTCGTCACAGGCATCATGTAACTTCAAGGACGTCCTATTTCGCACCTAAGTTCCTGCTTAACATAGCATCTTTGTATTCAAGACACACATAAAACATGAATTCATACATCAAATAAGTACATACCTCATGACATACTCTTAATGTCACACAGGAGTTATGTCCCAAAGGGCACCCTTATTCTCTATATCAGGGGTGTCAAACATACAAGCCAATTCAATGCAGCTCATGGGTGGTTTAACACCTACTCATTCAAGGGTTTTTCTTTATTTTTACTATTTTCTATATTGTACAATAAAAAAGTGAAAACATCAAAACTATAAAATAACACATAGTAATCAAATGTAATAACCAGAAAAGTTAAACAAATCAAAATATATATTATATTTGAGATTCTTCAAAGTAGCCACCCATTGCCTTGATGACAGCTTTGCACACACACACACACACACACACATTTTAAGGTTTACATACACCTTAGTCAAATACATTGAAACTCAGTATTTCACAATTCCTGACATTTAATCCTAGTAAAAATTCCCTGTCTTAGGTCAGTTAGGATCACCACTTTATTTTAAGAATGTGAAAATGTCAGAATAATAGTAGAGAAAATTATTTATTTCAGCTTTTATTTCTTTCATCACATTCCCAGTGGGTCAGAAGTTTACATACACTCAATTAGTATTTGGTAGTGACAAGGAGGGTTTGAGAGGGATGTGTAGGTGGCTGGCTTGAGACCAATGGAGGTGTCGGTAAGAACAGTCCTGTCCAGTCACTTTAATTGCACGTCTTTCTTTATTAGGTATATGTGTGTGTGTGGTGCGCGTTTTATAGTTCAATAACGCACACAAGGCAGGAGACACGGCATTTCCAACAGCAACACACAAGGATTCCTCCAAGTGGCATGAAAAAAGGGAAGTGGCTGTGTATACAGGTGCTGTCTAATGAAGTCTGTGGCTGATTGAAGCTAATTAGTTGAAGGTGTGGTGAACTGCATGAGGAACTGAGTGGCAAAGAAAATGGGGCGTGGCAACTGCAGGACACAGAGGAAAACTTCCAAACAGCCGCCCCCAAATTTGCCTTGCAAATTTGCTAGAGTGGAAGGTCATGGGGTTCAGGTAGGGCAGGGAGTGTGATGAGGCGAACAACGGATCTTGTGTACTGTTTGTCCCCCACCTGGACATCTGCTACCCTACAACGGCCGTCTTTGCCGGGATGGAGGGAAATCACTTTACCTACTGGCCAGAGGGATCGGGGGAGCTGAGGGTCAAGAATGAGAACAACAGTATTTAGTTGGAGGTTAGACTTATCAGTGCGCCACTTCTGTCTAGACTGGAGAGAAGGAAGATAATTTCTGAGGAAGTGGGCCCAAAAATGATCGGAAAGAATCTGACTATGACGCCACTGACGGCAGCTGCGCAGCTCAGAGTCAGGATACGTTACCAAAGGGAGGGAAGAGTCATGCCGCCCCATGAGCAACAGGTTAGGAGTCACCGGATCAGGATCCGCAACGTCAGAAGAGACATAACCCAGGGGCTTTGAATTGAGGATACCTTCGATTTCAATCATCACTGTGCGTAGCACCTCTTCAGTGACAGCTTGAGCACCTAGGGTGGTCTGCAGGGCAATCTTGATGGAACGTATTTCACGCTCCCACGTCCCGCCGAAGTGGGGTGCGTGTGGGGGG
>QNTS01001810.1:164439-240027 GCA_003317085.1 Hucho hucho
TGTGTGTGTGTGTGTGTGTGTGTGTGGTGTGCGTTTTATAGTTCAATAACGCACACAAGGCAGGAGACACGGCATTTCCAACAGCAACACACAAGGATTCCTCCAAGTGGCATGAAAAAAGGGAAGTGGCTGTGTATACAGGTGCTGTCTAATGAAGTCTGTGGCTGATTGAAGCTAATTAGTTGAAGGTGTGGTGAACTGCATGAGGAACTGAGTGGCAAAGAAAATGGGGCGTGGCAACTGCAGGACACAGAGGAAAACTTCCAAACAGGTAGCATTTAAATTGTTTAACTTGGGTCAAACGTTTTGGGTAGCCTTCCACAAGCTTGGCACAATAAGTTGGGTGAATTTTGGCCCATTCCTCCTGACAGAGCTGGTGTAACTGGGTCAGGTTTGTAGGCCTCCTTGCTCGCACACGCTTTTTCAGTTCTGCCCACAGATTTTCTATAGGATTGAGGTCAGGGCTTTGTGATGGCCACTCCAATACCTTGACTTTGTTGTCCTTAAGCCATTTTGCCACAACTTTGGAAGTATGCTTGGGGTCATTGTCATTGTCCATTTGCGACCAAGCTTTATCTTCCCGATTGATGTCTTGAGATGTTGCTTCAATATATCCACATCATTTTCCTCCCTCATGATGCTATCTATTTTGTGAAGTGCACCAGTCCCTCCTGCAGCAAAGCACCCCCACAACATGATGCTGCCACCCCCGTGCTTCACGGTTGGGATGGTGTTCTTTGGCTTGCAAGCCTCCCCCCTTTTCCTTAAAACATAACGATGGTCATTATGGCCAAACAGTTATATTTTTGTTACATCAGACCAGAGGACATTTCTCCAAAAAGTACGATCTTTGTCTCTATGTGCAGTTGCAAACCGTAGTCTGGCTTTTTTATGGAGGTTTCTGAGCAGTGGCTTCTTCCTTGCTGAGCGGCCTTTCAGGTTATGTCGATATAGGACTTGTTTTACTGTGGAGATAGATACTTTTGTACCCGTTTCCTCCAGCATCTTCACAAGGTCCTTTGCTGTTGTTCTGGGATTGATTTGCACTTTTCACACCAAAGTACGTTAATCTCTAGGAGACAGAACGCATCTCCTTCCTGAGCGGTATGACGGCTGCGTGGTCCCATGGTGTTTATACTTGCGTACTATCGTTTGTACAGATGAACGTGGTACCTTCAGGCGTTTGGAAATTGCTCCCAAGGATGAACCAGATTTGTGGAGGTCTACAATTTTTTTGAGGTCTTGGCTGATTTCTTTTGATTTTCCCATGATGTCAAGCAAAGAGGCACAGAGTTTGAAGGTAGGCCTTGAAATACGTCCACAGGTACACCTCCAATTGACTCAAATGAAGTCAATTGGCCTATCAGAAGCTTCTAAAGCCATGACATCATTTTCTGGAATTTTCCAAGCTGTTTAAAGGCACAGTCAACTTAGTGTATGTAAACTTCTGACCCACTGGAATTGTGATACAGTGAATTATAAGTGAAATAATCTGTCTGTAAACAATTACTGAAAAAATTACTTGTCATGCACAAAGTAGATGTCCTAACCGACTTGCCAAAACTAGTTTGTTAACAAGAAATTTGTGGAGTGGTTGAAAAACGAGTTTTATGACTCCAACCTAAGTGAATGTAAACTTCCAACTTCAACTGTACACACACACACACACACACACACAACCGTTCAAAAGTTTGGGGTCACTTAGAAATGTCCTTGTTTTTGAAAGAAAAGCAATTTTTTCCCCCATTAAAATAACATCAAATTGATCAGAAATACAGCGTATACATTGTTAATGTTGTAAATGACTATAGTAGCTGGAAACGGCTGATTTTTAATGGAATATCTACATAGGTGTACAGAGGCCCATTATCAGCAACCATCACTCCTGTGTTCCAATGGCACGTTGTGTTAGCTAATCCAAGTTTATAGTTTTAAAAGGCTAATTGATCATTAGAAAACCCTTTTGCAATTATGTTAGCACAGCTGAAAACTGTGTTGCTGATTAAAGAAGCAAAAAAAAAAATGGCCTTCTTTAGACTAGTTGAGTATCTGGAGCATCAGCATTTGTACCATTTGTGGGTTCGATTACAGGCTCAAAATGGCCAGAAACAAATACCTTTCTTCTGAAACTCGTCAGTATATTCTTGTTCAGAGAAATGAAAGCTATTCCATGCGAGAAATTGCCAGGAAACTGAAGATCTCGTACAACGCTATGTACTACTCCCTTCACAGAACAGCACAAACTTGCTCTAACCAGAAAAGAAAGAGGAGTGGGAGGCCCCGGTGCACAACTGAGCAAGAGGACAAGTACATCAGAGTGACTAGTTTGAGAAACAGACGCCTCAAAGTCCTCAACTGGCAGCTTTATTAAATAATACCCGCAGAACACAAGCCTCAACGTCAACAGCGAAGAGGCGACTCCGGGATGCTGGCCTTCTAGGCAGAGTTGCAAAGAAAAAGCCATATCTCAGACCGCCCAATAAAAGGAAAAGATTAAGATGGGAAAAAGAACACAGACACTGGACAGAGGAACTGCTTAGCAGGACAAGAACATTGTATAATTCAAACAGTTATGAAGAGAACATCCCTGGTCATCTCTACTGCCTCTGATTTAGCAGACTCACTAAACACATGCTTAGTTTGTAAATGAGCGTTGGAGTGTTAGCCCCCTGGCTATCCGTAGATAAAAAAAGAAAAAAAGAAAAAAAGAAAATGGTGCCGTGTGGTTTGGTTAATATAAGGACATTGAAATGATTTAGACTTTAACTTTTGATACTTAAGTATATTTTAGCAATTACATTGATACTTGAGTATATTGAAAACCAAATACTTTGACTTTCACTCAAGTAGAATTTTACTGGGTGACTTTGACACTTTTACTTGAGTCATTTTCTATTAAGGTATCTTTACTTTTGTATGACAATTGGGTACTTTTTCCACCACTGATCATTACACAGGTGCATGTTGTGCTGGGGACAATAAAAGGCCACTCTAAAATGTGCAGTTTTGTCACACAACACAATACCAGATGTCTCAAGTTGAGGGAACGTGCAATTGGCATGCTGACTGCAGGAATGTCCACCAGAGCTTTGCCAGAGAATTTAATGTTAACTTCTCTACCATAAGCCGCCTCCAACGTTGTTTTAGAGAATTTGGCACTATGTCCAACCTGTCTGACAACCGCAGACCACGTGTAACCAATCCCAGCCCAGGACTTCCACATCATGCTTCTTCACCTGCGGGATCTCTGAGACCAGACACCCGGACAGCTGATGAAACTGAGGAGTATTTTTATCTGTAATAAAGCCCTTTTGTTGGGAAAAACTCATTCTGATTGGCAGGGCCTGGCTCCCAAGTGGGTGGGCCTATGCCCTCCCAGGCCCACCCTTGGCTGCGTCCCTGCCCAGTCTTGTGAAATCCATAGATTAGGGCCTAATGAATTTATTTCAATTGACTGATTTCCTTATGAACTGTAACTCAGTAAAACTGTTAATTGTTGCATTTATATATTTGTTCAGTATATAATGGACCTACATTTACACAATTTACTCACTCTGTCCAGCTTGCCAACAATCACCGAAACAAAAGCTAAAATCAGGGAGCATAAAAAAAAAAGTTTTAAAACTATGAACAGAGGAAATGTTTTTGCACATTTTGACAGCAAGGAAAAAATCATTTTCAGTGTGGCCCTCCGGACCTCGTTGAAGACAGAATGCGGCCCCCGGATCAAAATGAGTTTGACAACCCTGCTCTATATAGTGCACTACTTTTGGCCAGAGCCCTATGGGTGCCCTATATAGGGAATAGGGTGCCACTTGGGACACACAAGGGACTTCTCTCCAGTCAGTGAGGCTGCGATTCCATCTCTTACCTGCGGAGGGCACTGATGGCCGCAAACTCTTGTTCGTTCTCTGCCTGACAGGTTCCCAGATATTGCCATGCCTAAAATAAAGCGGGAAAAAAAGGGTGAGAGTGCTTAGTTCTCTTTACCTCTTTACCCACCTAATGCTAGCAGGGTAGGAAATAACCCCCTTAGTCGCCAGCGCTTGTTAGCCAGGAATAATTTCACCTTGAGATATTATTATATCAGAGTTAATCATTAGTAATTAATGAGTGTCTCACCAGCTGGTTGTCTGGTTCTCTATGTACGGCACTCTCAAACAGACGCACGGCCCCAGGGATGTCCCCTGCCTCCATCCTCCTCACTCCCTCAGCAAGGGGGTCCTGGTGGGACAGGTACGGGTTGTCCTCCTCAAACTGGTACCCCTGGAGGGGGTGGGAGAGCGAGGGAGGGAAAGAGAAAGAAAGGGAGGAAGAAAGAGAGTTAAATCATGAACAGCAACTTAGCAGACAAGACAAGGCAGATTTTTTTTTGCCTGGACAGGAAGGAATGCTCAACTTATTCATTGTGATCTACAAGGCTAAACCTATCCTTAACTAAAAACAAACCCTTATTTTAACCAGGTAAGTTGACTGAGAACACTTTCTCAAATTACAGCAACAACCTGGGGAAGAGTTAGAGGGGAGAGGAGGTGGGTTGAATGAGCCAGTTGGAAGCTGGGGATGATTAGACGGCCATGGACACCGGGATTAACACCCCTACTCTTACGATAAGTGCCATGGGATCATTTTTTTTAGACCAGAGTAAAGAGTGCCTCCTACTGGCCCTCCAACACCACTTCCACAGGTGGATAGGAAGCTATGTCAAATACCTTGTCGTAGGAGCTGCTGAGCATCTGGTCAAAATCTGAGAGCCAGGGGTGACTTTCTGCGTCTCTCTTGGCCATCTCCTCCCACTCCTGCTGCAGCTTCTCCCAGAAGTCCACGTCGCTCTGATACAGAGGAACAGTCACAATGTAAAAGTCAAGGGTCAAATGATGGGGATGCTGGGCATCCCCATCATACCAGTTGCTGTGGGAACCCCCCTAACATTAACATTGGTCCAAACCACAATTTTTAGGGGATGCCCAAGGGCCAATGTGAACTTTGATAAAGGTTCTATATACAGTGTACTTTACGCCAATGTAATTACCTGATGTGGTAATAATGAATTGATTTGGGCATAGGCTGGAATTATTCTTGATAGATACAATTCAGAAGATGTTTAAAAATACATTTATGATAATTATTCTGTTATCTTTCCTATTGTATTGTCCTGCATCTCTCTTACCTCCACAGCAGCTTTAGCTTGCTGGAAATCTGGACCTGCTGTGGCGAACTCATCTACCCATGATTCCGCTGACTCCACTGAGACCTGAACAGGAAGGAAGAGGTAACAATGGCAGATGTGGACACCAAGTTGTCCATAACTCTATAACAACCCTTAAAGTGGGACGTTGAGGTTGTGACAGTAAAGGAAGCAGAAAAGATGGGGGAGAAGGATGAGAGGAAGACAAGATAAAGGAATGGAAAGAAGCAAAACACATCAGAGAACCACACCCATTCTCCCACTCCCTTTCTCCCCTACAATCTACACACCTTTAGTGCAGGTCGTCTTTACTACTTTTCTAAAAGTAATCGCTATAATCTAAATGCAAGTTTAAATCAGCAAAAACAATGCATCTTCCTTGGGTTTACAAAGTGCTAAGACACTACGGGAAAAACTTCAGGGGGCACAACAATCTGCCACTAAAAACAGCCATCCAACTACCGCAAAAAAGGATGATGAAAAATATAATCAGGTCCACGCAACTTTCTTGACAGAAAGCGGGTTGCGGAGCCACTGGGCAGTGTTGCCATGGCGTCAGGGTTCCTACCTGCCTGACGACAGAAGCCCATTGATGTGCCTGTTTAGCCTTAGCTTCGGCAATCTTCTGATCCCCCTCTTGGGTTGTCACGGGTAAAGTCCCTCCCCCAGTCTCCTCCAGGAACTATGGCAACCAGGGAGCGGAGGACGGGGGGAGGTGTGATTGTTTTGTTGCAGGTGTGAAGCATTGGGTTTTTGTTTTGGGAGGGGTGAGGACAGAGGAGTTTTAATTTTGTACAAATGAATGGGTGTTGTTAATCGAAGGAGGAGAAAGCCAAGAGTTCACGGCAGGGTCAAAGGGGGAAAAGTAGATGTCACAGTTAAAAGGGCATCCATGAGAACTCCTATGACTACATACACCAGGGCTGGGGTCTAATTCAGGAAGTGACTTGGAATTCAACTCATGATGAAAACAATGCAAAAATGCCTATTATTATTTTTCAATCCCTACCTGAATTGAAAAATGATTTGCCCCAACCCTGTTAAAAACATACGACTTCACTTGATAAGGGGAACTGGAAGTCTGATTCAAGACGGGAACAGGTATGATGATTTTTCATTGGCAGAAGTTGGCAGATAGAAATCGCATGTATAGAAAGGACAATGCTCTCTACACATACCATTTCCAAACTATACATTGTACAGCCTAGTGAAAGGCTCACATACAGATAAGTTAATGGCCATCACTTGGTTATGTAGTTAGTAACAATTGCAGGGGTCTGCACCAAATACTGGGATGTGGGGGGGTCATGAGGCACAAAATGAGGAAGCTTGAGCCAAGATGGCTCACTGTAGGTTGACAGTTGCACCCTTCCCCTTGTGTCTTCAATGGAAGTTGGCTCCTACCTGGTTGAGGTTGGAGGCCCAGTTCTGAGCCTCCTTGGCCTGAGCTCTATCTGTGTGCTGTTTGCCTGCTCTGTCCTCCACTGTGACACTGCCCTCGCCAATCTGCCTAATGAACCGCAGGAACTACAGTGCAACACAACAACAACATAACAATGACACAATATCCATTATGGCTAATGGCTTATGGACCAAGATTGGTCATTAAATCAGTTTGTGCTTTAGCCAAATCCCAAATAATGACAGAGGAGTTGGATACCACACAAACAGTTCTGAAGACCAGGCTGTAAAGAGTCACTATGCTACTACGGTCCATCACAGCAAAATGCTTTCCCATGAAACATTTTGCTGTCTAACTGACTACAAAGAAGCGTGTCTCACTGAACAATTCAAAACGGCTACAACTACAATGATCCTGTTATTACAAAGCTACATCAGTTCTATGGGCAAAGGATGGGGAAAGGGTATGGGGATAGATATGGAGAAACAAGTATGAAACACAAGCGACACGGAAATGACACACACACACACACACCTCAGTGTTCTGTAACTTGGGGTCATTGACCTTTGCGACCAGCTCATTGGCGGTTTGCTTCAGTTCGTCTCCTGGTAGGTACTCTTTTGTCCTATTGGATTGACAAACATTAACATCAAAGGGTTAATTTAAACAGCTAACTGAGTCTCAAACAGTGATTATTTTAAAGAACAAGTGGGTTAAAGAGACCATGTACATTTTACATAATCACACTGTATCCTTGTAAATATATTGTAATTGAAATGCAGTGTCTCTTTTCACAATACATATCCAATAAGGACGGAATCAAAAGACACTTTTGAATACCTAATTAAAGGACTGCTACTTATGGAGTCAACGCATTACATACACAAACTAAAAGCCTGTGTGCGGGATTTACTGGCTTTCATTTTCTTTCTTGACTTAGAGTTATGCAATGACTTCAATTCACTAGCACAACGCTATGTTATGGCCAAAGCCCTTATAAAGTGAATGCAATAACACAGAGTTCTGAGAGGACGACATCAAGGATTTTAAGACACACTTAGCGGCTCAACATCACAATGGCGCCATCTTCTCTGGAGCACTCTCAAAGTTTCTCCGAATTTCACTGTATCTATCTACGTGTCCCTTGCTCTCCTCTTTTTCTATGTCTCTCTATTATTACCATTCTTGCTCCCTCTCTCCCAGGTCTCCAAGCCATAGCTTCTCTTCTGACTGCTCCAGATACTCCTCTGCCCAACGCCCGGGATCTGAGAGAGACAGAGAGAAGAGAGAAAGAGAAGAGAAAGAGGAGAGAAAGGGAAAGAGAGTAAGATACGGATTACTTCCCTACGTGTTAGAAGTAGTGACCACAAAGTACGTTCAAACAAATGGTTGGCAATTGTGCCTACCATTGACATTCAAAAAATGTACCTGTGCCATCGGTGATGAACTCTCTGGTCCAATCAGCGTCGGCCGGGTCTCCAAGTCCCGCCTGCCCTGATGAGGCGGCGCCGGCATCCGCTCCCGACAGAAACTCAGACGTCCAATCACCAGACAGGGCCAACGCGGCCACACCCGGAGCTACGGACAGGACAGGAGAGAAAGGGTGTTGTTTTCTTCACACATTGGTAAAAGAAAGTGTGTTTTTCAGTGCAAGTACTTGAATGGAAGGTACAGGAAAACGTAATAAAAAGGTGTCTTGAAGTGTCAACATATGTTCCAAAACCTGTGGGGTAACAATATGGAAGTGCTGCCGGGCAGCTGGGCAGGCACACCGCAAATCTATAATGGTGTTGCTTCTGCTGCGTTGGAGAGTAGAATAGTGTATTCTATTACTGCTGTGTGTGTACCTCTCTGTGGAGCCTGTCTGTAGCTCTGGTGATCAATCTGCTGCATTTCCTCCAGTAACTGGCCCATGTCGAAGCTGTGAGGGGGCCGTGGAGGCGCCTGCTGCATGAACTCATTCACCAACTGGGGGACACACACACGCAGAACAGGGCATCAAACAATAGCCTATTCAATAACGATAACCTCACATGAATGAAACGTGTTTTCATATTCCTTTTTTAGAATATGCAGACAAAGCACAACAGTTCGAACTGGGAAGGTAATATGAGACTGACCTCTTCTTCTGTTGCTATTTCAATGGGTGTAGGGGGAATCTAGGAGAAAAAGAGGGATGAAAGTGATACTGTGAGATATATTTGTGAACGCTATAGTACAACTAAGTTGCAGTATCTTGTCTAAGTTGTATGGTCCAAACAAACTATGATGTATGAACTTGTTCAAGTATGGGTAGATGGGTCCAGGGCTAAAGTGCAACAAAGTTTTTCTGTGTTTTATTTTGGGAGATCTACGTGACTAGGAAATAAATCTCCCAGATAATAGTTGTTGCAATAAGGCTTCGCTGTACTGTTGTTTCAGAGTGCCTAAGAGAAAAAATCAAGTGCAGATTCGATCATGTCATGGTTGCTCCACTACTACAGCTAAAATTGCTTTTTTATCTTCCTATAGTCAAAAGATCTGACCCATAATTACAGGCGCAACATTATTATCTTCCTTAACCTTAACTTTTATAATAAACAAATGTCTTTACAGTGTTACATATTACTTTATAGGGCACAACATGTGCTTAAAGTAGATATAATTCATATAGGCTGTATCTCAATTTTTTTAAATCTCAGTTCTGGTGCTCATAAATTTCATGTCGTGCTCCTAACTTTTTTTTTAAAATTGGGAGAACCAGTGCTACCAATGAAAATGTTACATTTAGAGCCCTGGATGGGCCCCACCGTTGACCAGGAAAAATAAACTCAATGCAACATGGTCAATAAGAAACTAATAATATAAAAAACATAAAACATGGATTACGGTACATATTCCAGACGTTCTTTATTCTAATTTCTACAGGTGACTACTCACAGTGGGCGTTGACCTGTGCCTCCAAGCTCCTCCCTCCTGGGTCATGTGACCTGTCAGCTTCATGAGAGGATTGGCTCCCCCGCACTCCCCCTCCACCAGCTCCCGCATCGCCATGGCAACACCGGGCAGCGGCGTATCCAATCAGACCACCGTAGAACTGAAGAGAGGAAGAAGTGAATAAAAACATTGACTTATCCATTAGATGATGGATGGAATTATTTGAACACTCCAAATATTTCACATTTAATTAACTCAGTTTGATAATATCACATTCAGGATCCTGCCTGGGTGCCAGACTCTTTCTGCATTCCTTGAGGTGCCTAACAAGACAAAACATCTGAGCTATTAAGCAGAGATAGACCGGCACCAACACTATTCATGGTCCCATGCAAGACAGCTCAGGATGAGAGGGTGTACCGGTATCAAGAAAAACATACGAATAAAATGTGGATGTCCACTCACTGTTGGGCAGTCATTTATCTTCCTACTACAGCTAGACTATCCTTGTCTCCAGCTCCTGTGCTGTTTGGATGTGCGTGATCACTCTCTTTTCAACCTTTCACATCAAACAAAGCAACATGATAGAGCTGTTTGAGATATATGGAGGTCTATTTGAGAAGGAGAGGGCTAGCCAGGCCAAATTGAAATCTCATCCCGGGTGCCCAATGACTCATAGTCCTCTCCTAATCTAACATGCTCTATCTGTTGGCTTTTAACACACACACACACACACACACACACACACACACACACACACACACACCTGATGCCCTCCAAGGATACCATAAATGTAGCAAGCAGTCAAATAATTGCTCCACAACAGGACTGAGTGAGAATAGCCTTGAGCTTCACTTTCACTCTTCCGACTGGCTTTTCAGTCTTTGATTCCCTCATTAAAACACTCACCTGGCCCTTTAAGTGAAAGAAAACATTCAAGGGTGACAACCAGTCAATGCAACTCCCTCTACTGCAAAGCTAGTAATATTCCCTGATACACAGTCCTCTCCCCCACAACAGTGTGTCAATGCAATCAAACGTCGAAGAGAGAGAGATGAACCTGCTGTTCACATAGCAGACCTAATATCTAGGCCAACAGATGTACATAGATAGAGGCCTACTCAACTTCACTAAACCTCTCAGACAAATACAATTATGACAATTTCTATAATGCAGTCAGCCCTGGAGCTGAGAAGTTAACCCCTATCCCATTTCCACCATCTTACTACAATACAAAAATGTATGTCACCACACACAACTGCAGGTAATCTTACCCGAAAACCAGGGGAGACAACCCCTATACCCTGTCTAGGTGATCCAGTAGCTACACTAGGGTTAAGATTTAAGGATTTCTTTCCGCTGACCCAAACAGATGCTGTTCGATTAGGCCATGGTAAGAGAATTATAGACAGATATTAATAAACACTGTCACACACACACCTCCATGTGATGTGCAATACTGTGGATAGAAGAGACAGTCTTAATGAATATGCATGGTCTCAAAATGAGTGAATGTGCCTGGGTTTAATTCAGTTAGTAGGTATTCCTTGTGATTTGTCATACTTGGCACTGTATGACAGCATGCTGTAGCTATATTGGCTCTACAGCAAAATATAGGTTGGCTTCTCAAGTTGAGACTGAGAGCATGAAAATATTATGAAGGCATGATGCTTTCTCATGTTGAAAACACAAGGTTAGCATTGCTATGCTTTTACCTGAAAACCACCAGTTGAGAATTCAAAGAGCACCATAAAACTAACCATTGCCATCAGATAGCAGTAGGTACTAGAGCTACTATATACTGCACACATCCTACTACATCATGGCAATAGCTCATGCACAAAAGTTAAGAGGGAGGCATGTCCTAGCCAATTTCCGATGTATATGGTCACATTACATCAATGAATGTCCTCCCAACTATCACTGTAACGTTAAACATTGACTTTACACAATATATGTACTGTATGCCAGCTAGCTAGCTAGCTAGTTAGCTAACGCGTCTACTGTTTAGTGGGTGTAGCTAGCTAATTATGGCTAGTTAGAGAGCGTTGAGCTTGCAAAATACATCCAGTCAAATATTGAACGCATACTAGTTACGCGGCTAGCTACCTGTTTGCTACAATGTATGTTGACGACCAAACGCTAGCAAGTTAGCTACACAAAAATGTGACAGACCATGATTCGACTGATAGCGTAATGTTCTACTCACCACCACCTACTGCTGACTGTAGACCTTCCTACCTTCCTACTATCCTCTTCTCCTAATTGTCCACTTACAAAATAAGAAATCGCTGGCACATTAAGAATCCAGCGAAGCTAGTGAGTGTGAAAGTACATCTTTAGCCGTGTTTATTAACGCGTGTCTCTTTATTTACCTCCTGCTCTTTCCCCCATGACCCACACACATCTACCCCGCAGGCCGTATTCTCAGACAGCATCGACGTAGACGTTGAACCACAGACAGTACGGAATGAGCGCAGGGCGAGTTTGTGCGTGTGCGTGTGTGTAAACGCTGCAAATCGAGGCTGCGGTTTATGCCAACAAATGTTGTAACATTCTAACACTGCTCGATTAAGGTGCAATCTCCGGCTACATTGGTGCAACAATGTAACGAAAGG
Organism: Hucho hucho; assembly: GCA_003317085.1. Taxonomy (NCBI): domain Eukaryota; kingdom Metazoa; phylum Chordata; class Actinopteri; order Salmoniformes; family Salmonidae; genus Hucho; species Hucho hucho. The sequence continues at coordinate 176,564 of QNTS01001810.1, forward strand.
GGTGTAAAATTGACCTTGATTGACAGTGGGCGAAGTACGCAAAGGGAAAGCAAGGTTTGCGTATCTTATTGCGCAAGGTATGAATGAGTTGCAAAGTCCAACAAAATTGTCCTGCTTTGTGGCAACATAATTTTCTGTCTCAAACTGGTTATTCCTGATATATGTAGGCTTTTACGAAGGAATTTATGTATTCTCTCAAACCATCCTAAAGGTACTCAGAAGATGGTAGTGATTGTGAAATATTATCAAATGGATTATTTCCTTAAAAAACAGGCAGCATTTAGACCTCATCAGAGTGTTTTATTATGAACTTTGAAATGTTTTCAGACAGTTATCAATAACAATAATCTTCATAATCCATGTTATCATTGTATCAATAATTAAAGTTAATGTCCCAATAGTAACAATATAAGTAATTAATGCAATTTGTTTTCCATTTTTAATATTACACTGAAAAACAACAGGCTTTATTTACTGACAGGTTTATCACTGCACATTGACACACAGACAGACAGCAATAAACACAGAGGGAGGAAGTGAGGGAGGGATGGAGGGAGGTGGTACATTCAATAGACCAAAGAGATGGTGGGGACTGGCATGAAAAGAAAAAGACAAGAGGGAAAGAGAAGCTAAGGAAGAGAGAACAATTTGAGAATATTCTAAGGAGGTGTGAAAGAAGGAAGGAGTGAGAGAGAGAGAGAGAGAGAGAGAGAGAGAGAGAGAGAGAGAGAGAGAGAGAGAGAGAGAGAGAGAGAGAGGTGACAGAGTAGCTATTTATCAATGTTCCCTCCATTAACTGTGATTCAGATATGGACAAGATTTTAAATTACAACAATTCAACACACAAATGAATACACTCATCAAGCCAGGAATCATCATCCTTATTACTACTACTATTATTATTATTATTACTCCGTATTCTGATGGTGTAACCTTAAAAATATACAACAGCTGGTCAAATGATAAAACAATGTAATTGGAAATAAATAATATGTATATGCAGCTCCCTCTTTAAGAGTACAGACAGAGAGCAAGCGTTGACTGCAATAATAATCATAATAACAATAATTGTATGTACAGAAAATGTAATACAATCAAAACTGCCCAAGCTGAGCTGACATTCTGGATACAGCGGGTGTTGTGGTGTGTGTGTGTCGTTGTTGTAGTGAGGTTGTTATGGGAGCGGTGGGTGGTGAGAGTGCAATGGGGTGGTGGGTCACTCAGTCGAGTCACCGGGGTTGTGGTAAGGGTCAGAGGTTACTCTATGCCCTTATCGGCAGCCTGTTTGTCTTGCAAAAACGTACAATGAAAGGGTTCTACCAACCAATCCGATTTAACATGTAAAAGTCTACCCTGACAAAAGGAAAGTTCTGAAAATGTACACTTTTGCGTGGACAATTTATTTGATCTAATTTAGCACATCACATACAGTATGTGAAGCACATAGTATGTCAAAGTCAGCTAGAACCCTATAACTGTATGTTTTTCTATATTAGGGTTACTATAAATGTGGATCTGATCTGGAGTCAGATCTGGTGGGGAGGGGGTTCGTGTTTTTGGAAGTTGAGGAATGTATAGAGAGAGAAAGAGCAAGAGAGAGAGAGAGAGAGAGATTGTGCAGCAAAAAGACGACTAGATTAAATCTAGAGGTGTGTGGGATAGCGTCAGGATCAGGGCTTGTGTCTATGTGAGGGGCCTACACAAGGCTTTGTGTGAATCGATTGCTTCAATATTCATTTTGTGTGGTGGGAAAAAGTGTCTGAAGTGTGATATAGAGATAGTAAAACATATACAATCTTAACTTCACAACTAAGTTATGTAGCCTCAGTCTGGCCTGTCTCACACAGACTTCCAAGACAATGTCAATTCCCTGTGAGTTAGGAATTAGTGCACCACATACAATTTTTGTTGGTTGTTTTGGTCAGGCGGTTAGAGTATACTGTATATATTGTGCCGTAGAACATTTACGTGGTGAAAGATTCAATGCACTGTTATTGGCTATAGATCACTAATGGTGCTGTGGTGTTGCGGTAATACAGTGTGCGTTGTTGTACGTTTACATTCCATAGACTAGAGGTGTCAGCAGTTTTCGATATTTAGTGTGTGAGTGGCGAGCCGTTTTGTGGTTTCCATAGAAATGGGTGCTTCCAGCGAGAGAGACGATTGGCTCAGTAGCGACGGGGGTTGCCGTCTCTGCCCTCTTTCTTGATGATGATTCGCTGGTCGTCGTTGGCGTCGTCGGGTGACTCCACCACTTCCTCGTCCTCCTCACCTTCGGTGTCGGCTGAGATGCCCATACGAGACTCATAGGACTGAGAGAGACACAGAGAGAAAGAAATTACAAAATAATCATTCAAATAAATCGTCTCTACTCTTAAACCAAACTCAAAACTTCCACACTGAAACAAATAAAAAAAATTGATTCTATTCCACAAAAACACAGTTAGATCTTTACCTCCATGGGGTTGACGATGATGGTGAGGGCAGAGTCATCCCATTGGCCGCTATCCTCCTTAGACCCTCCCCTGGCGCCCTCGCCACGGCGGTGGATGGAGCGGATTCGAAACACTCCCAGGATCACCATGACAACCAGGAAGCCCACGCACACCATGATGATGACTGTGGCCGCTCCTGGCACCACTGTCAGAGGAAATTAAAAGTTATATATGAACCTTACAGCCACCATCCTGTCATTAATGTCAGTGACACTGACATCTTGTGGTGAAAATGAACCTGTGAATTTTGGTATTTTTAATCTCTTTTTTGAGAGTGCATAGGGGATCCAATATAAATAAAAAGGGATGGTATAGAGATACCTTCATCTATCTGTTTTTATGTGTCTGGATTTAACATTGAGTAAAACGGATGTACTCAGGAATATAGAGCATAGTTCTCCTGTAAAAGGTAAATCAAGCAAAAAAGGTCATCATTAATACTGAGGCAAATGAAGTGTGTATAAACCGGAGTTGCGGTGGGGGTTAGGCAGGGTGTGTCCGCTCAGCTCCCCAGAGTGGTGAGACGGGTGAAGGAACTGCTGCTGGGAGGCCAGGAGGTGAGATGGGTGGTACAGACTGTCCAGGGAGTGCAGGAAGTTCACCTGAGAGCAAGGATGGATGAATATATGGATGGACAGAGAAAGAGAGTGAGTGAAAGAGAAAAAATAAGAAAAAGAAGCCTTATCACAGAACCTCGTACTAACTGAACTAATGCTGTGCTATCGCTCTACCCACCAAATGCTAGGTTAAAACCACTTAGCTAGTGCCCTAGTATTGTGCACCCCATTGAAGCTTATTTGCTAACCCATTTTGGGTTAATTACAGCCTCTATGGTCAGTTAGATTAGTTACCTCCAGTGTGAGCTCGTTGCTGGTGTATCTGCCATTCATCTCGGAGCAGGACAGACGGAACCGCCTCTCAAAGCGGGCCGAGCCTTTAGCCAGCCGGTAACGGACGGACCGAAGGACATCCTCATACACGGAGATGGACTCAGCTCCTGAGAGAGAGAGAGAAGTTGAGAAGTGGAGAGTAGGACGTTCAGGGGCAGTTTAACACTGAGGAAACAGTAAGATGAAAAGATAATGCTACAGTTTGTGAACGTGATACAGAGGTGAGATGTGCCTACATTTTTGTTGTTGCTCAAAACATATTTGTTTACCCTTAAGTATTTATACTTGGAATATCGTTCTTCAACTAAAACAGTTTAAACATAGCTGAAGTGGGTCTTTAAAATAAAACTGAATAGGGGAAATGAGCGGTACCTGTGATGGCGATGTAAGCAGTGGTGTTGATTATCTCCAGACCCCTCTCTCTCAGGGCATCCATGTCCACCAGGAGCTCCTCCCTCTCTGGGTTTAGCTCCTCCCCCAGGGGCTGGACCTCACAGCCGTCCAGAGTGTGGGCCACGGCGTCTGACATCAGAGCTGGGGGTCATGGGGGGGAGAGAGATGAATGGAGGACAGAATGAGGCGAGAGAGGGAGGGCAAAAGATGGAAAGAGGGGAAAGGCAGTGTGCAAAGCAGAAAAAAGGAAGGGAGAGAGACAGAAAGCAGACAGTTAAGAGGAGAAAAAAAAAGGCACAATAATGACCGATTACCCAATCGTATAAAACTACAGATAAAGACGAGAGAACACGGGGAACGGGGGAGGGGTTAGGGCCGGGTGGATTAAGTGGATAAAATAGAACTATCCCATTTTGGAGAGACAGAATAAAGTACATAATAGATCAGATAAAGCATTGGCAGAGACTATTTTATCTGTTGCTACACAGCTTTATCAACTATGTGCTGACCTGAACAGACCCCATGCATGAAGAGGCTCTTATACATAACCATCATCATCCTCATTACAGATACACTCATAACGGATGACAAACATAACCATCATCGTCCTCATAACGGATGACCAACACCGATGTGGTGTGCTTCCTCTCCAATATACAGCCATTGCACACATACATATGATTCTCACATGCACATGGGCATGCACAAGGCCCTTCTAATAATAGTACAGGGTCTGTGTGGTCCTAGTTAGTATTCAAGCACACAATCATTGGGGGAAGTTGATGGGTGGAGGGGGGCTGGGTTAGTGATGAATATATGTATAGATGGATTAGCTGAGGACGTGCACACTTCAAATGGGGCTGAAGTCCTGAAGATTCTGGATGGCCAGATAGCTACCGACAATGACAAGAAACTGCCTTGTGGGGAATCGTAAGTGACTCGTTTCAGCTAGTTCTGATGTGTTTTGACTGATTTCATGTCAATGCTAATATGGCTAAAATGTTTTAGTTAGCTAACCAGCAACTGTAACGATGTATTTGAGAGACAACAAGTGCTCATTGGGCAAATGTATTTATGTTTTCAATAAACATTGGGGACGGAATATAGTTTACATGTTGTCAACAATCTAAGTCAACCCCGTCTGTTTTGCCTCATAGTTGCGCATGCATCGGTTTTGTTGCTAAACCAACCCAACTATATGACTGGGAACATACGGTAGGAAAAATGCACCCCACTTCAAATCAGAAGAAAGACAGATCTTAATTCACATTATTTGTCAGACATATAATTAAGTAGTACTGCTAGTAAGTGGAAATAGAGGCAGGTGTAAGAAAAAGAAGTGATTTGTAAGTTTGAGATCCAGGCTTCAGCCCTGTGTGACTATTGAAAACAGGCTGAGATCAGGTGTAGAATCTAAGTAAAATATGCGCAGTTTGATTGATGGTATAATGTGTTCCGACGCACTGATCACACTAAGACCAGACAATGGTCCATATGTAAATCAGTCGCTCACATCATTATTTTAAGAAGCATCAATCCGGGTACAGTAGAAATGCTGGAAAAATGCTCTCAAAATTATTAGAGTGATTCGAATGCACTAGTCTCTACCCCCGCATTGTATTATTCATGGAAGGTCTGTTTGCTAGCTCACCTCCTCCCTCCATGCCCTGAGAGGCTGTGTTAACAGCATGAGACAGGGAGCACACGATCCTCAGCTCTGGGAAGAGGGGTACACCACGGGGGCCTTCAAATTCAGGCGCGGGGCGGGCCAGATGGGGGCCGACCCCAGACAGGGAGATCTGAGGGGCATCAGGCTGAAGGACCACCAGGTAGCCCTCCAACTGCCTGAGCGTAAGACAACTCTCCTCATTGAAACACCTAGGGGGAAGAGAGGAAAGAGAGAGAGAGAGAGAGAGAGAGAACGGGGGGATAGGGTACCAGTTATTTCTCTATAAGTAAACAGTTTTAGGACTTGATGATTAGCCAAATCAGGTGTGTTAATGTTGGTCTAGGACAAAAGCCTGCACACCCTGTGGATTTCCAGAACCAGGATTGAAAAACCCTGAACTATATGATATTGCATGCATTGTCTGATACTGATTGTGCCACTTTTCAGAAGCACTTTGAAATGGTATTATTATCTGGCGATTTCAGTACTTGATTTATGATTCAAGTGGTGCTTTGAGTTGTTTAGTGTGTGAGTGTTGGAACTGCAGTAATACGATCTCTCTCGCTCTCTTTCAGTGAGCAGCTGCTATATCTAACTCTCCACAAGGGCCTGCTGTCAGCCATCTGGAGGAACTGCTGACCTCAAATCAGTCTGATCTTTAAACACTATTAAAAAACATCCCCTCCTACTACTAACTGATAATCAGACTGAAGAACACACTAGAAAAGCCAATAACCTCCTGACCTGGAATCAGACTAATCTTAAAAACACAAGCAAAAAAATCCACAAACTCATTCATGACCTGAAAACAGATCTCAAAACATGCGTAAAAACACCACATCACTGTTGTACCTTAAATCCAACTAATCTTAAAAACACAACATTAAGCTCAGCAATTTATATAACTCTACTATACAGGGTTAGATAATGAGGACTTCCTGTTGTTGATTCACTTCCTGCGATGGGTCAGATGGAACAGATACTAAAGAACATTGATAGGTAGGACCTACATACACTTCACAAAGTGCATAAATATTTACATTTACGAAGTGGATAAAAAAAGGACCCGTGTAGGCCTGTGGTGCATTAATCCAAAAATAGAAAACATTTTTCTGGTTATCCATGAACCTCTTAAGGATCGGCGCCTTTTAAATTTTTTTTGCCTAAAATGACATACCCAAATCAAACTGCCTGTAGCTCAGGCCCTGAAGCAAGGATATGCATATTCTTGGTACCATTTGAAAGGAAACACTTTTTCACAGTTTGTGGAAATGTGAAAGGAATGTAGGAGTATATAACACATTAGATCTGGTAAAAGATAAAACAAAAAACCAACCGTTTCTTTGTATTTTTTCTGTACCATCATCTTTGAAATGCAAGAGAAAGGCCACAATGTATTATTCCAGCCCAGGTGCAATTTAGACTTTGGCCACTAGATGGCATCAGTGTATGTGAAGGGTTTCAGACTGATCCAATGAACCATTGCATTTCTGTGCAAAATGTTGTATCAAGACTGCCCAAATGTGCCTAATTTGTTTAACAACTTTTCATGTTCAAAACTGTGCACTCTCCTCAAACAATTGCATGGTATTATTTCACTGTAATAGCTACTGTAAATTGGACAGTGCAGTTAGATTAACAAGAATTTAAGCTTTCTGCCAATATCAGATAAGTCTATGGCCTGGGAAATTTTCTTGATACTTACAACCTCATGCTAATCGCATTAGCCTACGTTAGCTCAACCGTCCCGCAGGGGACCCACCAATCCTGAAGAAGTTTTAATACAATGTGCGATACACTGTGGCATAAATAAAATGAACTGTTTCAGATTATATGCTTCAACCGTGCTTCCTCTTACCCACAAGGCTAGATTACCTAGTTTAGCAAAAGACTGTGACTCATATCATCTGCAAATCAAGCTCCACTCCTTGCACAGGGATGATATCATTCAACATAAGTGTATTCTTGTGATCTGATACATTTGCAGAGTAAAAGTTTCAAGTTTCACATGCACAAGTACAGTGAAATGCCTTTCTTGCTAACTCAAAACCCAACAATGCAATAATCAATAACAATGTATTACTAGAAAAAAAACAAGAAATAAGAATAGGAAATACACAATAAAGTACTGTAAGTAAGTATACTATACAGGAAATATTTTAAAATAATTCCACGTGCAGGGATACTGGAGTGATGGAGGTAGATATATATAGGGGTAAGGGGACTAGGCAACAGGATATAAGATAAACAGAGTAGCAGCAGAGTCAGCATAAATGTACGTGTGTAGAGTCAGCATAAATGTACGTGCATATTATGTGTCAGTGAGCAAATGATGGAGTGAGTGTTTGTGTGTGTGTGTTTGTGTGTGTAGGGCCCTGTGAGTGTGCATGGAGACGGAGGGGTAAAGGTTCAATTAAAAAGGTGTCTACATGTTCTAGCCCCAAGTTGTATAACAACCTGTGAATACATTAATGAACAAATTATTTAATTCATCATTAGCCTGGGTATCTGACAACCTTCAATGATGTTATGTTGTTAAACAACGGATAGACAATGAAAAATATCCCAAACGAGGCAGAAACAAACTGGCACGCACACTACATCAACATGGCTGAAATACTCTGTCACAGGGAGGATAGGTTGTGGTGAATGAATGGCTTTAGAGATATGATACAAGTAATTGCGGGCCAGAACATAAGTCAAAGATAAGATATCCCCAGGTTATAATGGCAGTTTGGGACGACGTCGTTCCTTTAACATCATGCTCTTTCATTCCATAGCATTACTTATCAACTACTCTAGCCATGTCCATGTTTATTGAGATCAATGTCCAATGAATAGCTCCCTTCCACCGAGCAGTCCTGGAAACCTGCATCCACAGCTCTGGAATACTGTTGCATTCTTTGTGACATTATGTTTTACCTGCTTTGCCTCTTTTCACCTGTATTTCTAGTTTATGTAGACTAGCACTGCCAGTGTGTGTGCCTGTTTGTGTTTAAGTTTCAAGTTTTAAAGTCATGTGCACAAGTACAGCCTTTCTTGCAAGCTCTCTACCCAACAATGCAGTAATCAATATCAATGTAGTACTCAACTTAACATAAGGTAGAGCAAAAAAAAACACACGAGAAATAGAAATAAGAAGAACACGAGAAAGTAAGTAAACTGGTCAGTTCCAGTACCATATTTACTATGTGCAGTGATACTGGAGTGATAGAGGTAGATATGTATAGGGGTAAGGTGACTATATACAGGGTCAGTTCCAGTACCATATTTACAATGTGCAGGGATACTGGAGTGATAGAGGTAGATACAGTGAGGGAAAAAAGTATTTGATCCCCTGCTGATTTTGTACATTTGCCTACTGACAAAGAAATTATCAGTCTATAACTTTAATGGTAGGTTTATTTGAACAGTGAGAGACAGAATAACAAAAAAAAAATCCAAAAATTGCATGTGAAAAATGTTATAAATTGATTTGCATTTTAATGAGGGAAATAAGTATTTGACCCCCTCTCAATCAGAAAGATTTCTGGCTCCCAGGTGTCTTTTATACAGGTAACAAACTGAGATTAGGAGCACACTCTTAAAGGGAGTGCTCCTAATCTCAGTTTGTTACCTGTCTAAAAGACACCTGTCCACAGAAGCAATCAATCAATCAGATTCCAAACTCTCCACCATGGCCAATACCAAAGAGCTCTCCAAGGATGTCAGGGACAAGATTGTAGACCTACACAAGGCTGGAATGGGCTACAAGACAATCGCCAAGCAGCTTGGTGAGAAGGTGACAACAGTTGGTGCAATTATTCGCAAATGGAAGAAACACAAAAGAACTGTCAATCTCCCTCGGCCTGGGGCTCCATGCAAGATCTCACCTCGTGGAGTTGCAATGATCATGAGAACGGTGAGGAATCAGCCCAGAACTACACGGGAGGATCTTGTCAATGATCTCAAGGCAGCTGGGACCACAGTCACCAAGAAAACAATTGGTAACACACCATGCCGTGAAGGCCTGAAATCCTGCAGCGCAGGATGAGTCTAACAATTCTCTCGGCCTTCCTTTCACACTGCCTGATATAGAGGTCCTGAATGGCAAGGTGCTCAGCCCCAGTGATAAACTGGGATTTGAGGGCCCATGCCAAACATTTTCAACCTCCTGAGGTGGAAGAGGCGCTGTCACACCTTCTACACGAATGTGTACGGACCATTTTAAGTCCTTAGTGATTTGGACACAGAGGAATTTGAAACTCTCAACACGCTCCACTGCAGCCCTGTCGATGTGGATGGGTCCACAATCAGCTCCTTGGTCTTACTGACGTTGAGGGAGAGTTTGTTGTCCCGGCACCACACTGCTAGGTCACTGATCTCCTCCCTGTAGGCTTTCTCATCGTCTCTGGTGATCAGGCCTACCATCGTTGTATTGTTAGCAAACTTGATCATGGTATTTGAGTTGTGTGTGTGGCCACGCAGTCATGGGTGAAGAGGGAGTACAGGAGGGGACTAAGCACGCACCCCTGAGGGGCCCCCGTGTTGAGGGTCAGTGTGGCGGAGGTGATGTTGCCTACCCTCACCACCTGGGGTTGGCCCGTCAGGAAGTCCAGGATCCAGTTGCAGAGGGAGGTGTTCAGTCCCAGGGTCCTAAGCTTGGTTTCGAGCTTGGAGGGGGAAATGGTGTTGAACGAGGAGCTGTAGTCAATGAGCAGCTTTCTCACATAGCTATTCCTCTTAGGTGGGTGAGGGCAGTGTGGAGTACAATTGAGATTGCGTCGTCTATGGATCTGTTGGGGCGGATTGCAAATTGGAGTGTCTGGGATGATGGAGTTCATATGTGCCATAACCAGCCTTTCAAAGCCCTTCACAATTGCAGATGTGAGTGCTACAGGGTGGTAGACATTGTGGCATGAAACCTCAGAGTTCTTGGGAACAGGAATGATGGTGAACAGCTTTACAATGTGAGGAATACAGACTGGGACAAGGAGAGGTTGAAAATGACCGTGAATATGCCTGCCATTTGTTCTGTGCATGCTCTGTGAACACGCCCTGGAACTGCCCGGCCCCGCGGCCTTACGAGTGTTGACCTGATTAAAGACCTTACTCACGTCGGCCTCGGAGAGCGAGATCACTTAGTCCTCTTTGTGTTTGTGGGTGTGTGTGTATGCACGTACATGCAAGCGTGTACCTGAGGGAGGTGGTCAGTTTGAGTGGCCTGACTCCAGGGGTGGCAAAGCGGAGAGAGTTCCTGTAGGTGACCTGTTGCACGGCCCTGTTGAAGCTCTCAATGTCATCACCCTCCAGAACCAGCACAGACTGACTGGGGTTCACATGCACCTAAAAAGGTCAAAGGTCAAGAGTTCATGCTCCGGGGTCGCACACCCCTCATAGTCACACACATAGTTCATTCTGGCTATGTATTCTCTTTATATATTTCAGCAGTACCACCGTTTTGGGACTTCAGTTTTGATTGACTGTAAAAAAAAAAAAATGCACGTGCACAGAAAAATATTATGCAGTAGACTCATTATACATCAGAGAGAAACGAACCCTTTTGTACACAATAATCTGAGAAGAACATATACTGTAGCAGTGGTTAAAAAAACATTTGGGTTCCATGACCTAGAAAATTCTGGTCATCAAGGCCCATTCTTAAGCCTTAGCCATGTGAGACCGTGATCTATAGGACTCCTCTACAGCAGGGTGAGGTTACCTTCATGCCTGAGCCCAAGGTCTCCAGGTCCCCAAAGTCCAGACCCTCCCTGCAGGCGTACAGACACTCCACCACACTGTGGGGCTCCACACTCCCTGGACGCACCGTCACCCCTGACAACAGGCCACGGTAACCACCCACATACTTCCCTAAGAACCAGAAACAAAATTAACACAGTCAGCACACACAAAAAGATGAACACCCACACACAGGCTTACACAGACATATATGCGCATGAACGGACACACACACACACACACACACACACACTTGTAAAAACAAATTAAGTCACCTGTGTCTTTCCCTTCAGGGATGGTGTTGTTAAGGATGTCCTTCTGTTTATCTTCTGTCTCTGTGGGTAGAAAATAATAAAGGTTAAACGCCCCATGCAGTCATTTTTATAGAAAATTATTTCTGGGTAACATTTAAGTACCTTACAGTAATAGATTTCCATTAAAATGGAAAGAATGTTGTTGTTTTTTCCAAAACATATTTCTCAAGAATTTTGCAAGGACTGTCTGGGAGTGGTCTGAGTGGGGAGGGGAAAACTGAAAACCAGCTGTTGGCAGAGAGGTTTGGAACTCTCTTTGTTATTGGTCTATTAACCAATTTACAGCATGGTGATGTCACCATGGAAAGCCGAAACTCCCGCCCGTGCAAACCTTCTGATTAGAAGGTCCTGTGTAGATTGTATTTTCAACCAGCAACTATCAGGAAATAACACTGATAAAAAGTTTCAGCTGTTGTAAAATATTATTTATACAACAGGTGGGTCTAATCCTGATTGGTTAAAACCGCATTCCAGCCGGTGTCTATTCCAAAACTTACCAGCGGCTAAATCTAAGATGTTAAAATGCCTATTTACTCTGTTCCTTCTGACTGCGCAATCCACTGTCTCATCAGCCCAGCCAAGCAATGTATAAACTTGATCTCCATTATAAAAAGCATCTAGACATGATCTAACATTTCTTTTTAGGATAACATTTAGTTTTCAACAGCGGAGATTTGTATAAACCTTGCTGCCTGGCTCTCCGACATTTGTAACATTGTTTCAGTGTTCAAATTCAATCCCAAGCTGTCCCATAGTAATGAACGTGTTGGGAGTCGAGATGAGACATACAGGCAGCTTTCTCAGCCAGTCGAAATCATGAATCAGCTGGGATCATTTTTATGGATATATAAAAAGAAATGTAAATTGAAAAAAAGTCAAACGAAAAAGTGCAGCTAGTTTGCAGTCTTTCCAGCTTCAGTTTAAAGTGATTGTGTTAGATGCATTGTTGGCTAGCTCCTCTGAACAAGTGTCCTGATGAGTGAGCACATTTTCTATGCCAGACGAAATTGTGCCTCATTAGCTCATAGTTATGGATGTATCCAAATAAATGTCCCTAGAAAAAAGCCTAAACAAATGCAAATGCAGCAACTTTGCTGTTATTCTGGCTGCACTTTTTGGCGTGACTGTAAGTTAGCCGTAGTTGGCTAGCTAGCAAGCAAAGGATTAGAACGTTGCCAGCCAGTATGACAATGGAACATTTAGAACAAACGTCCATGGATACAGAACAAAAAGACTGAACGACTGGGTCGCGTCTCCAGCAACCGAACCGATAGAACAAACGACCAATCGGCTTGGGTAGCAACCCTAGATTTGTGTCGGGACTATATATTGTGGAAGGATGAAATAGTATGAATAAATTCACCAAAATAACGTTAATAAAAATATGTCAATCATTATTTGAATGTGTTGGTAATCCGTTGTATAAAAGTGATAATGCCCTCGAAGCCGGTGTTTGAAAGATATATAACACCCGTGCCAATATATCCTCCAAACACTGGCTTCTCGGGCATTATCACTTAAATAAAACACAGAAAAACAGAATTTCGACTGCACTGGGCCTTTAAAGACAGAGAAGGAGTAGAGGATAACAGAGAGAAGTGAGAAAGACCGGTGTGAGAGGAGAAATAAAAGGTTAGTAAAAGCAAGAGAGGAGGAGTGGAAAAAACTGAATAAGAAGGAAAACCAGAATAAGAAGGAAAATAAACGTGTAAATCTGACAGTGTGTCATACTCTCATTATCTCCCAGCAGCTGGTTACCACACAGGCAGTAGCCATGAATGTGTGTGTGAGTGTATTTCCAGTGCTAATTGGTGTGTCCCATTTTAGCGATTAGCGCTGGTGTAACTGGCAGGCTAACCGTCTGGCCTGCCTGTTGTTCTGTTAGCCTAAATAATTGATAAGTCAGTGATATTAATAGCGTATGGAGAGGCAGTCAGAGCATCTCACACAAATATAATTAGGTGAATGAGAAGGGAAATGCCATGCTTTTCGGTGTCAGATGGCGTGTGCGTATGTATGTGTGTGTATGTACAATGCCTTGCAAAAGTATTAATTTCTTCACATTTTATTGTACTACAAAGTGGTTTAAAAATAAATTGTCATTTTTTTGTCAACAATCCACACAAAATACTCTAATGCAAAAGTGGAAGAAAAAGTATTTTTACTAAAATATAGTTGTTGCATAAGTATTCAGCCCCTTAGCCTAATTAATTAAGGAGTACATTTGTGAAATAATAGGATTTGACATGATTTTTGAATGACTACCCCTTCCTCTATCCCCCAAACATACATACATCTGTATGGTCTCTCAGCCAAGTATTGAATTTCAAGCACAGATTCAACTACAAAGACCAGGGAGCATTCGAAAGCCTCATAAAGAAGGGAAGTGATTGGTAGATGGGTAACAATAACAAATCAGACATTGAATATCTCATGTTGCAACTGTGAAATATAGTTATACACAGTTTTCCAGAAACAAGGTCTAAAATCATGTTTGAACCAATTTGTAAGTAATAACTAGTGCAGTACTGGTGGTAGATATGATAGGAACACTATGAGACAATTTCAGCATGTTGCAACTGTGAAATATAGTTATACACAGTTTTCCAGAAACAAGGTCTAAAATCATGTTTGAACCAATTTGTAAGTAACAACTAGTGCAGTACTGGTAGTAGAGATGATAGGAACACTATGAGACAATTTCAGCATGTTGCAACTGTGAAAAATTGTTACACAGTTTTCCAGAAACAAGGTCAAAAATCATGTTTGAACCAATTTGTAAGTAAAAACTAGTGCAGTACTGTTAGTAGAGATGATAGAAACACTATGTAAGCATGGTCAAGTTAATATTATGCTGTGGTTTATACACTGAGTATACCAAACATTAGGAACTCACAGTGCTGAATACTTATGCAATAACTAGATTTTAGAATTTTTCTTCCACTTTAACATTACAATATTTTGTGTAGACTGTTGACATGATAATTAAATACATTTGAATTCCACTTTGTAACCCAATAAAATGTGAAGAAATCCAAGGGGTCTGAATACTTTTGCAAGGCACTGTATATGTGTGTGTGTGCACACGTGCATGTGTGTGTTGTGCGTTGCTTTCATTGGTGTTCTGGAACATTTGGTTCTATGAACAGTTTCATTTGCAGAAGAACGTGAACTGGGACAACTGCCAAAAATGTATTTTTGGGGCAGGCTTTGCTCTTTTGTAATCTTGTAACCTATTCAAGAAATGTATTGCCAAAGCAATATATTCCATTGTCTATTGTGGTACGTTATTGTGATCTTTTCCTTGCCATGGTCTCATCAACTACCACTCATTAGCAACACTTGTCATTACATTGCCATCATTCCAGGGTATCTATATGTGTATGTAATTAAAAGAGACATTTCTAGTTATCCAACTGGTTGTTACGCAACCTCGCGACACTTCCGGTAACTCTTGCAAAACAGGCCAAACAGACCAGGCCGGGTTTGGGAAGTCAATGAGAGAAGTAAAAAATTCTTCCTTAGTTGTTTATCATCTCGAAATCAAAAGGCACAACCTAGATTCGAGCCAATATCTTAAGTAGTTGAACATGTTATTACTCCAACCTTGTGGAAGTGACAAACTGAAATGAATTTTTGTGAAAAACTACTTTTTATCGAAGGAGTGCCTTTAATTCGCACAGTTCGCCACCAGACGACTGTTAGACTCGATAACGTGAGCTTAGCTTGCCGACGTCGCCACCTACAAGTGTGATTGGGGATTTTAGCCTATCTTCATACTGTACTGTCTTTGGTTTAACCAATCATTACCCCAGCAGGCGCCAATGACCAGTCGCTGTCGTGGGGCAGGGTTGGGTATGGCTCCGTTGTCGTGGATGAGGGCGGGGTCGAAGGTGACTCCGTCCACGTACAGTGTCACAGAGGGGAACTGGACACTGAGGGACAGGTGATGCCACTCGCTGTCACACACCTAGCGAGGAAAGAAGGACATGGAGACACGATATGTCAGAGGTCAAGAAACAGCTGAACACTTGGGTTGTGTACAGCAGACACAAAACAGGAGAACGAAAAAAAATCTACTAGATGTGCTACATGAACTTATCCCATATAATATCAAAATGTTTCTAAATGTTTTATCCCTTTTGTTTCTACTGAACACTACCCATGACACCAGACTGAGCACTGTAACAGTTATTGTCGCAGAAGAGAAACAGAGGGATATGCCAAATCTTATCTGTATCAGCTTGGCCCCTTTAATCCTACCCAGTTTAAGCTGTCTGCGACCAGTAACCCCAGCCAAAACCACTTAGTCCCACCTCCAACCTCCTCCCAAAACCACACAACCCCACCATCCCCTTATCCCCTCTGCCCCTGCCTCTCATCCAAATCCTTTCTTCCCAATCCCCCTGCTCCTTGTCCATTCCCATATTTACAAACTCCCCCAAGGGAAATATCCTAGCCTAGCAGGTAGAGCATTGCGACAGTAACCAAAAGGTTGCATGTTTGAATCCCCAAGCCGGCAAGGTGGAAAAATCTGCTGTTCTGCCCTTGAGCAAAGCAGATAACCCCCACAACAACTGCTCCAATTGGTGCCGATGATGTCGATTACGGTAGCGCCCCGCACCTCTCTGATTCAGAGGGGTAGGGTTAAACGCAGAAGACACATTTCGGTTGAATGCATTCAGTTGTGTAACTGACTAGGTCTTCCCTTCCCCTTGTAGCTAGCGAGTCTGCCTTGAGATCAGGAGCCCTGGGTTAAAACCCTACATAATGCAGTTGTCTTAAAAATAATTAAATACAATTGCAACTGGCATTAAGTGAGCGTTGGCCATTTTGAATGGCTCTTTCACACATAGCTCTCCTTCTAGCAACTGTCTACTGAAGAAAATCAGTTCCACCCTCATCCAGCAGCATTCCCACACACACACACACACACACACACACACACACACACACACACACACACACAGTACCTGCTCCAGTTTCCAGAGGAATTTCACGGGCCGCGCAGCGGAGACGTCGGGCCAGTAGAAAAGAGAGAGACGGCAGCCGTGAACGGAGAGAGAGTAGTGGGAGAAGGAGTCGTCTGAGGAACAGGGAGAGGAGACTGGCAGTCAGTAGACAGAAAACAGCATTTGAGACAAAACTGGCAGACGGAATATGAGACACAGGCAGTGCATCTCACAACAAAAGGCTTTTCATATTTCCTCGCCATAGTCTTCATAGAATTAGACTGACGCAGAGTCATAAAGATACAGTAGACATAGCGGTGGGAAGTAGGGGTACAGAGGGTACTGTATCAATGTATATACAGTACCAGTCAAAAGTTTGGACACCTACTCATTCCGGAGTTTTTCTTTATTTTTACTATTTTCTACATTGTAGAATAATAGTGAAGGCATCAAAACTATGAAATAACACATACAGAATCATGTAGTAACCAAAAAAGTGTTAAACAAATCAAAATATATATTTTATATTTGAAATTCTTGAAAGTAGCCACCCTTTGTCTTGATGACAGCTTTGCACACTCTTGGCATTCTCTCAACCAGCTTCATGAGTTAGTCACCTGGAATGCGTTTCAATTAACAGGTGTGCCTTGTTAAAAGTTAATTTCCTTCTTAATGCATTTGAGCCAATCAGTTGTGTTGTGACAAGGTAGGGGTGGTATACAGAAGATAGCCATATTTTGTAAAATACCTAGTGCATATTATGTCAAGAACAGCTCAAATAAGCAATGAGAAACGACAGTCCATCATTTCGTTAAGACACGAAGGTCAGTCAAATTAAGAACTTTGAAAGTTTCTTCAAGTTCAGTCGCAAAAACCATCAAGCACTATGAGGAAACTGGCTCTCATGAGGACCGCCACAGGAAAGAAGACCCAGAGTTCCTTCTGCTGCAGAGGATACACTTTTGTTACTTCGAATCTGTCTGCATCTGGGTCTTCTCCTGAGCCTTGACAGTACAAACTGGCCATGACAGACCCAGCAGACTCAGACCAGCTCCGCAACACCGTCTCCTCCCAAGGAGCCACCATTGGTAGGCACAAGGAGTTGCTTCGTGGTCTTATGGAAGGGTTCCAGACCTTGGTTGAACACTATGACTGCTCGTTGAACACATTGCTGGAGCAATTCCGCGGGTTGTCTGTCAGGCAGCCTACCACGATGGTAACCTCCCAGCCCCTCAGTAACCCGGCTGTTAGCAGCGCGGCCACCCCGGTTTCCAGAGAACCCTGCTTACCTCCCCTGGAATGCTTCGCTGGAGATTCGGGAACCTGTCGGGCATTTCATGCGAAGTGTTCTCCTACCCCTCGGACCGCTCGAAGATAGCGTACCTCATCACGCTGATGTCCGGGAGGGTTCTTGCCTGTGCTACGGCCGTGTGGGAACAACAGACGGCCGTATGCTTCAGTCTGGAGGAGTTTGTGGCGGAGGTAAAGGTTTTTGATTCTCCATTGTCCGGGAGAGAGGCTGACCGGAAGTTACTCCAGCTTTGGCAAGACTCCCGCAGTGTGGCAGACTATGCAGTGGATTTCTGCACGTTGGCAGCTGAGAGTGCCTGGAACCCGTAATCGCTGTTCGATCGATGAGCGGCTAAGGGAACGTAGGACGGAGAGGAGGTCCAATTCCACCTCCCCTCCGAGGCATCCTGAAAGCCCCGGACGTCTCCGTGGCAGAGAGGACTCGAGGCTAGCCGAGTTCCCCCGAGAGTCTCCGAAGTCTGCCGATTTACCTCTTCCCGAGCTGATGCAACTAGGCAGAGCGAGGCTGTCTCCAGCCAAACGTCTTTCCACCGGCTTCACACGAAGAGTTGTATTGCGGGACTACTGGTCATTTAGTGTCCTCCTGTCCACTAAAAGACCAGGCTCACCAGGTAGGGGCGGGTACTCTGGTGGGCCATACGGATCATTTTTCCTCTCCCCTTACTCGCACCCCTTTCCATGCCATCCTGCTGTGTGGGAACCAGTCGAAATCTCTCCGGGTACTCATCGATTCTAGGGCCGATGAGAGTTTTATAGACGCTACCCTGGGGTCTGAGCTAGGCATCCCTACTCAGTCCCTCTCTATTCCCATGGACGTTAGAGTGTTGGACGGGTGCTATGTCACCCACAATACCACTCCCATCAATCTACGAGTGTCAGGGAACCACAGCGAGGCAATTCAATTCATACTAATTAAGTCTCCTCAGGGTCCAGTCATATTAGGATTCTCTTGGCTCCAGCGACACAATCCCCTAATAGACGGTACTGCTGGTGCCATCGTGGGCTGGAGCCCATTCTACCATGCCTATTGCCTGAAGTCAGTGCAGCCTGCCCCGGGACATATTCCTGTGGGGTCGATAGTTGCCCCGGACCTCTGTCATTTCCGTGAAGTACCAGGACCTCCAGGAGGTTTTCAGTAACGTCCGGTCCACTTCACTTCCTCCGCACCGACCCTATGACTGCGGGATCGACCTTCTCCCAGGCACCACACCACCCCGGGCACAACTGTACGCTCTGTCGGGTCCGGAGACCAAGGCTATGGAGACCTACATCGAGGACTCCCTAGCCGCAGGGTGTATCCATGCTTCTGCCTCCCCTGCCGGCACAGGGTTCTTCTTTGTGGAGAAGAAGGACAAAACCCTGCGCCGTGCATCGACTGCCGGGGTCTCAATGACATCACGGTGAAGAACCGCTACCAACTACCATTCACCACCTCGGTCTTCGAGCCGCTCCAGGGGGTCACGGTTTTCTCCAAGTTGGACCGGCGGAACGCCTACCACCTGGTGTGGATACGGGAAGGGGACAAGTGGAAGACTGCCTTCAACACGGCCAGCGGTCACTACAAATATCTGCTCATGCCATTTGGCCTTACCAACACCCCAGATGTGTACCAGGCCCTAGTTAATGACATTCTCCGCGACATGTTGAACCGGTTTGTCTTCGTCTACCTCGACAACATCCTTGTTTTTTCCCACTCAGCCCAAGAACACGTGCTCCATGTCCGACAGGTCCTCCAGCTCCTCCTGGAGAACCAGCTTTTTGTGAAAGAGGAGAAATTAGAATTTCATTGCTCCACCATCCCCTTCCTTTGTTACATCATTGCTGCAGGGAATGTACAGATGGATCCGATAAAGGTGGTGGATTGGCCCCAGCCATGTCCAGAGTGCAGCTGCAACGTTTCCTGGGATTTTCCTACTTTTATCGCCACTTTATCCGGGGTTACAGCTCCCTGGCTTCCCCCGGTCTACACTCATCTCTCCCAAGGTTCCGTTCACGTGGTCCCCAGCTGCTGACCAGGCGTTCCGGGACCTCAAGCACCGCTTCACCACAGCTTCCATATTGGTTCATTCTGACCCATCCCGTCAGTGCGTGGTGGAGACCGATGCTTTGGATGTCAGTGTGGGGACTGTCCTGTCCCAGCATTCTGCCCTGGACCTCAAGTTACATCCCTGCGCCTTCTCCCATCGCCTCAACACCACAGAGAGGAATTACGATGTGGGGAATCGTGAGCTTCTCACGGTGAAGATGGCATTGGAAGAGTGGAGTCACTGGTTGGAGGGGGCGGAACAGCCTTTCATTGGGTGGACGGATCACAAGAACCTGGAATATCTCCGCAACGCCAAGCGTCTCAATTCCAGGCAAGCAAGGTGGGCCCTCCTTTTCACCCGGTTTAACTTCTCCCTCTCCTACCGATCGGGATCCAAGAATAACAAGCCGGAAGTGCTGTCATGCCACTATAGCCCTGCGGCTACACCCTCGGACCCTGAGACCATCCTTCCCACCTCGTGTCTGGCGACGGCACTCAGCTGGGGAACAGGGAAGCAGGTCCGTGAGACCCAGAATTCCCAGCCGATAGGGGGGCCAGATAGACGGATGTTTGTTCCTGACGCTGTCCGCCCCTCGATCCTGGAGTGGGCCCACACCTCCAGAGTTACCTGCCACCCGGGCTCCCGTCGGACCCTCGCCTTTGTACGGCAAAGCTTTTGGTGGCCTATCATGCTTCCGGACGTTCCGCGTTCGTCGCCGCCTGGATGATCTGTGCTCAGGACAAGACTCCTCGGCAAGCTCTGGCTGGTCTCATTCAGCCACTGCCTGTCCCTCGCCGCCCCTGGTCTCACATATCCCTGGACTTCGTCATGGGTCTCCCCAGTCTGATGGCAACACCGCCATCCTGACTGTAGTGGACCGGTTTTCCAAAGCTGCCCATTTCATTCGACCTTGCGGACGACTCTTCGCCCGCAACACCCTCCCCTGCTCTGCCACCGGGCCCTCGCCTTTCGAGTGTTCCCTGTGTTATCAGCCCCCGCTCTTCCTGGAGCAAGAGGTCGGCATACCCTCTGCCCAGATGTTTGTCCGCCGTTGTCGCCGTACCTGGAAGAGAGCCCGGTCGGCTCTTCTCAAGACTACCTCCAGGTATCGGAGACAAGCGGACCGCCACCGGACCCCGGCATCGTCTCAGGTAGAGGGGGTATGGCTGTCCACCCGAGATCTGCCCCTCCGGGTGGAGTCCTTTCCCCCATTTTAAAATCAGCCCTTTCCCCATCTCCAAGATCATTACCCCTCTGCTGTTCGTCTTCTGTTGCCCCGTACTCTCTGTATACATCCCACTTTTCATGTGTCTAGGATTAAACATGTCTCACAGCCATTTGTCTCCTGTTTGGCTACTGCATGATTCCATATGTGTTATTTCATAGTTTTGAGGTCTTCACTATTACTCTACAATGTAGAAAATAGTAAAAATAAAGAAAACCCCTTGAATGAGTAGGTGTGTCCAAACTTTTGACTGGTACTAATATATATATATATATATATATATAGCGGTGGGAAAAGTACCCAATTGTCATACTTGAGTAAAAGTAAAGATACCTGTATATAGATATACAGTTGAAGACGGAAGTTTACATACACCTTAGCCAAATACATTTAAACTCAGTTTTTCACAAATCCTGACATTTAATCCTAGTAAAGATTTCCTGTCTTAGATCAGTTAGGATCACCACTTTGTTTTAAGAATGTGAAATGTCAGAATAATAGTCGAGAGAATGATTTATTTCAGCTTTTATTTCTTTCATCACATTACCAGTAGGTCAGAAGTTTACATACACTCAATTAGTATTCTGTACATTACCTTTAAATTGTTTAACTTGGGTAAAACATTTTGGGTAGCCTTCCACAAGCTTCCCACAATACGTTGGGTGAATTTTGGCCCATTCCTCCTGACAGAGCTGGTGTAACTGAGTCAGGTTTGTAGGCCTCCTTGCTCACACACGCTTTTTTAGTTCTGCCCAACAAATTTTCTATAGGATTGAGGTAAGGGCTTTGTGATGGCCACTCCAATACCTTGGCTTTGATGTCCTTAAGCCATTTTGCCACAACTTTGTAAGTATTGGGGTCATTGTCCATTTGGAAGACCCATTTGCGACCAAGCTTTAACTTCCTAACTGATGTCTTCAGATGTTGCTTCAATATATCCACATAATTTTTCTCCCTCATGATGCCATCTATTTTGTGAAGTGCACCAGTCCCTCCTGCAGCAAAGCACCCCCACAAAATGATGCTGCCATCCCCGTGCTTCATGGTCGGGATGGTGTTCTTCGGCTTGCAGGCCTCCCCCTTTTTACTCCAAACATAACAATGGTCTTTATGGCCATTTTTGTTTCATCAGACCAGAAGACATTTCTCCAAAAAGTACGATCTTTGTTCCCATGTGCAGTTGCAAACCATAGTCTGGCTTTTTTATGGCGGTTTTGGAGCAGTGGCTTCTTCCTTGCTGAGGGGCCTTTCAGGTTATGTTGATATAGGACTCATTTTACTGTGGATATAGATACCTTTGTACCTGTTTCCTCCAGCATCTTCACAAGGTCCTTTGCTGTTGTTCTGGGATTGATTTGCACTTTTCACACCAAAGTATGTTAATCTCTAGGAGACAGAACGCGTCTCCTTTCTGAGTGGTATGACGGCTGCATGGTTCCATGGTGTTTATACTTGTGTACTATTGTTTGCACAGATGAACGTGGTACCTTCAGGCATTTGGAAATTGCTCCCAAGGATGAACCAGACTTGTGGAAGGATGAACCAGACTTGTGGATGAACCAGGATGAACCAGACTTGTGGAGGTTTACAAATTTTTTCTGCGGTATTGGCTGATTTCTTTTGATTTTCCCATGATGTCAAGCAAAGAGGCACTGAGTTTGAAGGTAGGCCTTGAAATACATCCACAGGTACACCTCCAATTGACTCAAATGATGTCAATTAGCCTATCAGAAGCTTCTAAAGCCATGACATTTTCTGGAATTTTCTGAGCTGTTTAAAGGCACAGTCAACTTAGTGTATGTAAACTTCTGGAATTGTGATACAGTGTATTATAAGTAAAATAATCTGTAAACAATTGTTGGAAAAATTACTTGTGTCATGCACAAAGTAGATGTCTTAACCGACTTGCAAAAACTACAGTTTGTTAACAAGAAATGTGTGGAGTGGTTGAAAAACGAGTTTTAATGACTCCAACCTAGGTGTATGTAAACTTCCGACTTCAACTGTATATATTTACTCCCAAAATATGAGGGATTGGAAATTCA
This sequence comes from Hucho hucho, assembly GCA_003317085.1. NCBI lineage: Eukaryota > Metazoa > Chordata > Actinopteri > Salmoniformes > Salmonidae > Hucho > Hucho hucho. Next base: position 199,603 of record QNTS01001810.1, read on the forward strand.
GACAATTACATTTATTTTATTATTACCTTTATTTTACTAGGCAAGTCAGTTAAGAACAAATTCTAGGAACAGGAACACTGCCTGTTCAGGGGCAGAACGACAGATTTGTACCTTGTCGGTTCGGGGAATTGAACTCGCAACCTTTCGGTTACTGGTCCAAAGCTCTAACCACTAGGCTAACCTGCCGCCCCATTGATGGAAGCAACAATCTATCCGCAATATTAAAGCTGATCCACCCCCTGAATTGTAAAAAAATATATATAGAAAACAAAATACAAAAAAAAAGTTAAGATACCTTAATAGAAAATGACTAAAGTAAAAGTGAGTCACCCAGTAAAATACCACTTGAGTAAAAGTCTAAAAGTATTTGCTTTTAAATACACTTAAGTATCAAAAGTAAAAACAATTTAAAATTGCTTATATTAATCAAACGGCACAATTTTCTTGTTTTTGTTCATTTACGGATAACCAGGGGTTTCACTCCAACACTCAGACATAATTAGCAAATGAAGCATTTGTGTTTAGTGAGTTCGCCAGATCAGTGGCAGTACGGATGACAAGGGATGTTATCTTGATAAGTGAATGAATTGGACCATTTTCATGTCCTGCTAAGCATTAAAAATGTAATGAGTACTTTTGGGTGTCAGGAAAAATGTATGTAAACATTACAATATTTTCTTTAGGAATGTAGCAAAATAAAAGTAAAAGTTGTCAAAAATATAAATAGTAAAGTACAGATACCCCCAAAAATGACTTAAGTAGTACTTTAAAGTATTTTCACTTTGACTGACAGTTGTGACTGACCATTTGACTGACCATTCTTGACGGTACTGCAGACGATAGTCTCCTCCTCCCTGCGGTTTCCTCTGGCCTGATTAGTCGGAGGCTGGGTGTTGATCCCACCCCTTCGCATCCACAGCTGGAGGGTGAAATGGTCTCCGGATACGGCCGTGGCAACAGAGTCGGGTACCACGGCAACATGGGTGGAGCCATTGAAGGAGAACACCAGGGACGAATCAGAAGAAGGGAGGGTGGGCAAGGCTGAGGTCCAATTGGCTGCTGGGGACGGGGGCGGGAGTAAGTCCACTTCACCTCTCACAGCACCTGGTGAGACAGGAGTGAAATCATGAATGACATACTGTACAACCCTAGCCTTGGCAAAGACCTTAGAAGCATTAAGTCTTTTGGGACTGTCTGTGGTTAATGTGCTTGTTTCAGGTTGGGAGTTCAAACCCCCCTTTTGACTCACTCCAATGTTGCTGCATTACTCTACTTACTTACTCTAAACACTTTAATGCCTTAACGAGCTGACTTTTGGACTCAATAAATGTAAGCTGATATTGTAAGCTCAATGAATATCAGGGCCTGTACTCTCCCGAAATGCATGACTGCATTACTTAATTTAATTTATGCACACAATGCATGGTATTTTTATGCTGATGTGGCAAATAGGGCTAAAACCTATGTGACTTAAGCATGCTCCATTCCAATCTTCAAATAGTCACACATTATTATCCCAAAGATTGAGTCCATCATGAATAGCCCAGACTCAAGCAGCACTCACCACAGAGTCTGCGCACTGATCGGTCTGAGTAGCTGTCCCTGTCACAGCCCTTCCCAATATGGCCAGTCTGCAGCTCTACGGTGGCCTGGATGTTCCACACAGTCTCTTCGCAGGTCTCCAGGTGCAAACTGGGGAACAGGGGAATGCTGCCTGACCCGGGGGTATACTCCACCCGCTTCGACCAGCCTGAAAACCAACAGAGAAAATAAACAATCAAAATACAGTGCGTTAGGAAAGTATTCAGACCCCTTGACTTTTTCCACATTTTGTTACGTTTCATTACAATTACAATGATTCCAATCGACACACAATATCCCATAATGACAAATAAAAAAGAAATACCTTTTTTACATAAGTATTCGGACCCTTTGCTAAGAGACTTGAAATTGAGCTCAGGTGCAGCCTGTTTCCATTGATCATCCTTGAGATGTTTCTACAACTTGATTGGAGTCCACCTGTGGTAAATTCAATTGATTGGACATGATTTGGAAAGACACACACCTGTCTATATAAGGTCCCACAGTTGACAGTGCATGTCAGAGCAAAAACCAAGCCATGAGGTTGAAGGAATTGTTCGTAGACCTCAGAGACAGGATTGTGTCGAGGCACAGATCTGCGGAAGGGTACCAAAACATTTCTGCAGCAGTGGCCTCCATCATTCTTAAATGGAAGAAGTTTGGAACCACCAAGACTCTTCCTAGAGCTGCCACCCGGCCATACCGATCAATCGGGGGAGAAGGCCTTGGTCAGGGAGGTGACCAAGAACCCGATGGTCACTCTGACAGAGCTCCTCTGTGGAAATGGGAGAACCTTCCAGACGGACAACCATATTTTGCAGCACTCCACCAATCAGTCCTTTCTGGTAGTGTCCAGAAGGAAGCCACTCCTCAGTAAAAGGCACATGACAGCCCGCTTGGAGTTTGCCAAAAGCCACCTAAAGGACTCTAAGAAACAAGATTCTCTGGTCTGATGAAACCAAGATTGAACTCTTTGGCCTGAATGCCAAATGTCACTTCTGGAGGAAACCTGGCACCATCCCTACGGTGGCAGCATCATGCTGTGGGGATGTTTTTCAGCGGCAGGGACTGGGAGACTGGATCGAGGGAAAGCTGAATGGAGCAAAGTACAGAGAGATCCTTGACGAAAACTTGTCTAAGCACACAGCTAACACAACGCAGGAGGGGCTTCGGGTCTCTGAATGTCCTTGAGTGGCCCAGCCAGAGCCCGGACTTGAACCCGATCAAACAACTGTGCAGCAACGCTCCCCATCCAACCTGACAGTGCTTGAGAGGATCTGCAGAGAAGAATGGGAGAAACTCCCCAAATAAAGGTGTGCCAAGCTTGTAGCATCATACCCAAGAAGCAGTGACCTGTCATTCAGCTGTTGTTGTTGTTTTGGCATTAATACAATGTCACATATCAGTTTGCAAAAGTTTTATTACATTTTTTATAAAGTCGCATACAAACAAGGTCTCTTTTTTGCTTTCTTGAGTAAGGCAGCTCCAAAAATTCAGGTGTTTCAGACTAGTGCAGTGCTTTCTCTGGTGGAGGGTCAGCCAGCGGAAAGTACAGAGCGTAGGGGTTGGTAATGTTCTCTAGTTGCGCCTTGATTGGCTCAGTGTTCTGTCACTCATGGGGACACTACGTCACCGCAAAATCTACGGGGAGAGCTTGGGTGCTGCTTGTAGATTTTCTTTAGAATTGCCCATCCAAGAAGGCACAAGGTCATTGGCTACAGATAAAATGACATCAAATCATGTTATATCTACCATAGCTTTGATTGGATTGATCATGTCAACATCATTGGTCCAAGTCTGGGTTTAAGGGTCTCTTTTCCAAGCTTAAAAGGATAAACATTCACATGCAACATCATGGGCCAGAAAAGGTTTAACACATTGGCCATGCTGTCAATCCACCATGACTTCTGTTGCATTCAAAACAACTGGAAACTCTGATCTTGGAAATCTTCAAGGAGTTTAAGACAACTGGGAACTGAAAAAAACGAGCTCCGACTAGGAAAACACGTTTTGAACAGTCATCCAACTCGGAATTTGCAAGTCGGGAACTTGGGCCTCTTTCTAGAGCTTGGGCCAGAAAATCACTGACGTCATGATTCAACCTTGTTTTTCTCAGAGTTCACAGTTGTTGTGAAAGCACCATAAATCCAGAGAATGCCAGACTTTGATGACAAAGTTTGATGACAAAATGTCCTGTTCAAGTGAGCACAGCACAACAAGGTGAGTCCAAATATGTATTGTGTGCTGCTGCCTAAATGATGTAATATGCCAGAGAGATATGTATACTGTAGCTAAGAAAGTAATACTAAGTATATGTTGTGTAGAAATCTGTTAGTAGCCCATGTGCCTCACCCTAATCATTTGGTTCCTTTCCCCCTCATTATTTAGCTTACTGTTCTGATTTGTTGGTGCACATGTAGCCTACAGCCTGTTTTAGAGAAATGTCATCGTCGAATATTGTAAGAGCTACTTATATGCCCCCTTCATTTAAATAATTTTGGGGGAGTTTGCCCCACCAAGATTTACATGCTGCAATCGCCACTGCCAAGAAGACTCGAGGCTGTAATCACTTCCAAAGGTCCTTCATTAAAGTACCGAGTAAAGGGTCTGAATACTTACATAAATGTGATAGTTTTTTTATTTTTAATACATTTGCAAAAATTTCTAAAAAACTGTTTTTTGCTATGTCATTATGGGGTATTATGTGTAGATTCAGGGATTTAAAAAAATAATAATGTTTGAATAAGGGTGTAACGTAACAAAATGTGGAAAAAGTTAAGGGGTCCGAATACTTTCCGAAAGCACTGTACAAAAATTCAGTGTTGATGAGTCATTCATGTTAGGATAATTATGCTCTAAAGGCAAAGGTAAGTTGTGTCCCTCGACCATTCACACCAATTAAGTTATCAAGTAGCATTATCATCTTTGGTCATCACCATTTTCTCAATTGAAGTCTGCAAAATGCAACCCAACAACATCCATTCTATATGCTACTGTATCATTTCAGACACTAATGTAGTTCCAACAAAGATACAGCCTGTGTCCAAAATTACACCCTATTCTCTATATACTGTAGTGCACTCCTTTTGACGACGGGCCCTAGGGCTTTGTTCAAAAGTAGTGCACTATATAGCGACTAGGTCCATTCCACACTACCACTGAGGAGGCAGATGAAGAAGTCCTGAATAATGAGGGTGATGATGCGTTTAGTGTTATTGATTACCGATCCAGCCGGGTTTGCAGGACGGTTTGACCGTGACGACGACTTGGGCATCGGCCTGAGCGCGGTTCTTGCCACAGTCGAACGCGGTCACCCAGAAGGTGTGGACGCGCTGGCGCTTCGAATCCAATGGCTCTGCGTTTTTAATGTTACCTAGGAGATGGGAAGAGAGGGATGGAGAGGGAGAGAGAGTTATGTACAGTACAATACAAACACAGTCATTCACTCACTCAAAAGCACAGCATGAAAAGTATGCACTCTCACCCACACCTACGTGCACACACAGCAGACACTCCAAAATTGTTCAGTGCAGTATATTCAAACGGAAAAGGCAACGACAAGGGAGGGAGAGAGAAGAGAGAACTAAAAGAATGAATAAAGACAGTTTCTTCTTATATCTAGAGACGAAGAGAGAATGTAACAAAGATATGGTTGACGGAACCTGCACGACAGGCCCCAGACAATGAGAGATGGGGGAGAAAGAAAGACTGCAAAAGGGAGGGATGAAAGAGAAATATAGAGTGGGAGAGAGAGAGAGACAATGACAATACTAGGGCATTTAAACCGCCCGGGCTGAAACAAAAAGTCTCTGTGCTTCATCTGGGCCCAGCAGCCTGAACCATATATTAAAAGGAACTTCTCATCCCTTGCAACCTCCTCCCCAGTCACTGCCATTTGTGCAAAGTCATGGTAAAAACCTGACTCCTGAGAAAATCTGCCTCCCCCTATTCTATTGTCATATTACAAAATGCCCGCTATCGATCTCCCACCAGTAGCCTGTCAATGGCAGTCTTGCAGACCGAAATCAAAGCCTTCTCCTCAGAGGAAACATGCCTACAAGATCAACAGAAACACTAGACTAAGGCCTAACCCCCTGAACCTATTGTCCTCTGGGCTCTGTTCAAAGAAACCTGCCCTAGCAATGTTGATGCATAAGCTTTGCTTACACAACTACTACGTACGCACACGTATGTTTTTCTGAAAGCTAGGACTATCTACCTGTGAAGGCGGGAGTCAAACTGTGTTTCTTACAGCAAAAACATGCTGCGAATCTACTCACTGTGGTACAAAAGGAATGCTATAGCATAAAAACTGCAAAACGGGTGAGCAAGCTACTTGGATATGGCCAGTGGAGGAGTGAGTGAGTGAGTGACTACTTAAGGGACCGGTCATTCTCTAGCAACGTACCTAGCAACAAGACCAGCTGGAGAAAATCAAAATAGAACAGGGAAAGGAACTCGTATTTTTACAGATTGGTAGTCATCGCCATGCTAACTGCTGTTTTCATTGGTGACAAGATGTCAACTCACATATTATTCAATTTTATAGTATATGAATCAAATAAACCAAATGTAAAGACCAGAGCCATGTATTTAGATAAACATATTCTAAACGGCTCTGGTAAAGACTAGCCAGATCCTTGTTTATTTGTGGAAAACTATTGTAAAGCCCAGCTCTATTGTGGTAGCTGTAGTTCTCACCATCGTTATCGATGACAAAGGGAACGTTGGGGGTGATTATGTCGTAAAAGCAGATCTGGCTGTACTGCGGGGAGCAGTCTGCGTCGAGGGCCTCAACGCGCACGATGCGGTCGAACAGACGGCCTTCAGGGACAGAGGCCTCGTAGCGACGCTCCACGAACACTGGGGAGAACTCGTTTACGTCGTTCACACGTACATGCACCGTGGCCCTGAAATAAAGAGAAAGAGAAAGAAAGAAATGAAAGAAAGAGAGAAATAGGAGAAAAGTAAAGAGCGTGATAAAGATGAAGGAAGAGAGGTCAATACATACATAACTGCATGGTAATATAATGTATTGATCAAGCATAGCAGCGACAAATACTCAAGGGTTAATCATTCTCCAAACTACAATAGCCAGTATAACCTCTGACAACAACCCTATCCATTAAAGGGTAATGTAGTGTATCTCACTTGTGGGATTTCTTGCTGTTGGCTCCATCGGGGCCCTCTCCACAGTCATAGGCCTGGATGGTGAAGCTGTGCTCCCGCTGGCTCTCACAGTCCAATGGCTCTTTAGAGCGGACCAGGCCCTCCCCTGTCGAGCGGTCCAGAACCACCGCCTCAAACTGGACCGAACTGGATCCCGAGGGCCCATTGTGCACCCGGAAGCCACAGATCTCACCTGGAGGCGAGAGAGAGGGGAAGGAGGGAGAAGGGAGGGCCCAACTCATTTTAGTACCAATTTAACTTCTAGTGACTCTCTGTGAATCTCAAGGACCCAATAGGCTTACATTTTGATTATTTACATTTACGCATTGACTCATATAGAGTCTTCAATGGATAAAATAAACAACATGAAATTCAGTGATCTGTTTCAATGAACCCCATGTGATGTTATATGATCCAATCAATCACTTTATTGTCCCAGTTGGGAAATGTGTACCACAATGATTTCTGTGAGCACAGGGCATATAATGTTCCCAATGAATACAAATAATTGAATTTCATTTCGCTGTGGAGGACCAGTGCAGTACCCAGGAATAGAATTACACACTGGCTATTGGGGCTGCCCTAAAAATAGAGGACTGGACAGATATGATTATTTTCCATGTTAATATTTGTAATGATTATGGGAGTGCCCAGCAAAATCCTTTCGGTAGTGCTTTATTTTACGGTACTTGTTCCACTGGTATTTACCAAATTGTGTGGTAACAATGTTAACTTTCTGGCACAAATGATGGTGCTTCATAGGTTATTATTGTGTGATTATCATTTTACTCCGTCCACTCTGATTTTAGGACGGCATTACATTTTCAATTTCTAACAATTTCCCCTCTACAAAATGCTTACTCACTGTAGGGATATTGTGGGACTCGGTTTTCAATATGCCAGTGAGATAGTGAACTAACCTTGGCCATTGTAATCAATAGCAAATATGCTCCAAATGGCAATATGTTTTTTGTTTATACTCGGTTTAAATTAGTAAACACCCAGTAATATTTATACCGTAAAATACATTGCTACCATACCTTCAATGCTAATATTTTATAATGCTTATTATGTGGGAGAGTCCTGATTTGCTATAGGAGGACTGCCAAGTGACCCCCCATCATTCTAACCATGTACCTGCGTAGTGCAGTGGAGCGTCTTTATCCAGGGCGAACAGTGGTGGGTTGAGAAGAACGGTGTTGTCGTTCTCCATGACGATACCCTGGTACTCCGTCTCGATCCATGGCTTGTGCTTATTGGCTGAACGGCAACACAGGAGACAAAAGGAGGCTTGTGTTAAATGGAGCCATTAGAAGGGGGAAAAAACATGGCTATTTGTAACACCCCATTACATGACAGGATGTGTGTGTGTCCTCAGATACACATGCAGACAAATAAAGACACACACAGACACGCACACATACTCAACCCCCACCCCCTAACACACAAGTGTCACTCCACACCTTGCGTTAGTTGGCAACATAATTACACCTAGGCCGATTTCACCTTATCACACAGGGAGAGGTATATTGAAAACATATCAATCAGAACAGCCCAAGCAGCCTGCCCACAGGCGCACTTCACTCACTGGCAAACATGGACGTCCGAATTAAACAGGGAAGGTTTGCTCTGAATCCACCCTCTAATTGCCAATTAATTATTAATTTCTCTCCAGAATGTTCACCCATATCAATCAAAGGCAGAGTTAACGAGCTGGAACGATGACGATTTTACACTCAAACAATCAAAGACCAAAACAAAAGCCTGAGGGCTTTTATTTTAGACATGCCTCCCTCACTAGACCCTGAGATGATGGCGTTAGACTCAGACAGTGATGACAGAGCCACAGGACATGTTGTGTAGCAACCGCTCTGTCGTTTCAACATCAAAACACTCTGGCTAATTATAACAATTAAAATGCCAATCTGGTCTGAATCAATGTGAGATGAGAGTACTACAGAGTGGAAAGTAATGGTCCTTCAGTACCAGTCATCTCAAAGACGAGTGGCATTCTCCTAGCCAGATGGGTATACTGCAAAGCAGGACCAATGAGTTAGCCAGCTAACTTTGACAAATAACCAGAAATAAGTTGATTTTCTGGTTCATTAAGAAAGCTAAACATACAGTGCATTCGGAAAGTATTCAGACCCCTTGACTTTTTCCACATTTTGTACATTACAGCCTTATTCTAAAATGGATTAAATCATTTCCACCCCCTAATCAATCTACACACAATACCCCGTTATCACGAAGCAAAAATTGGTTTAGATTTCTTTGCAAATGTATAATTAATTTTTTAAGTATTCAGACCCTTTACTCAGTACTTTGTTGAAGCACCTTTGGCAGCGATTACAGCCTGGAGTCTTCTTGGGTATGACGCTACAAGCTTGGCACACATGTATTTGGGGGGTTTCTCCCATTCTTCTCTGCAGATCCTCTCAGGCTCTGTCAGGTTGGAAGGGTAGCGTCGCTGCACAGCTATTTTCAGGTGTCTCCAGAGATGATTGATCGGGTTCAAATCCGGGCTCTGGCTGACCACTCAAGGACATTCAGAGACTTGTCCTGAAGCCCCTCCTGCATTGACTTGGCTGTGTGCTTAGGGTCGTTGTCCTGTTGGAAGGTGAACCTTTGCCACCAGTCTACGGTCCTGAGCGCTCTGGAGCAGGTTTTCATCAAGGATCTCTCTGTACTTTGCTCCGTTCATCTTTCCCTAGATCCTGACTAGTCTCCCAGTCCCTGCCGCTGAAAAACATCCCCACAGCATGATGCTGCCACCGTAGGGATGGTGCCAGGTTTCCTCCAGACGTGACGCTTGGCATTCAGGCCAAAGAGTTCAATCTTGGTTTCATCAGACCAGAGAATCTTATTTCTCATGGTCTTAGAGTCCTTTAGGTGCCAAGCGGGCTGTCGTGTGCCTTTTACTGAGGAGTGGCTTCCGTCTGGCCACTCCACCATAAAGGTCTGATTGGTGGAGTGCTGCATAGATGGTTGTCCTTCTGGAAGGTTCTCCCGTCTCCACAAAGGAACTCTGGAGCTCTGTCAGAGCGGACCATCGGGTTCTTGGTCACCTCCCTGACCAAAGCCCTTCTCCCCCGATTGCTCAGTTTGGCCGGGCGGCCAGCTCTAGGAAGAGTCTTGGTGGTTCCAAACTTATTCCATTTAAGAATGATGGAGGCCACTGTGTTCTGGGGACCTTCAACGTTGCAGAAATGTTTTGGTACCCTTCCGCAGATCTGTGCCTCTACACAATCCTGTCCTGGAGCTCTATGGACAATTCCTTCAACCTCATGGCTTGGTTTTTGCTCTGACATGCACTGTCAACTGTGGGACCTTATATAGACAGGTGTGTGTCTTTCCAAATCATGTCCAATCAATTGAATTTACCACTGGTGGACCCCAATCACGTTGTAGAAACATCTCAAGGATGATCAATGGAAACAGGATGCACCCAAGCTCAATTTCGAGTCTCATAGCAGAGGGTCCGAATACTTATGTAAATAAGGTATTTCTGTTTTTTATTTTTAACAAATTTGCCAAAATGTCTAAAAACCTGTTTTCGCTTTGTCATTATGGGTTATTGTGAGTAGATTGATGAGTAGATTGATGTATCCATTTTTAAATAAGGAAAAAGTCAAGGGGTTGATTACTTTCCTACTGCACTGTAGATATCCCACTGGGCACAGACATCAGCTCAACGTCTAGTTTTGATGTACATTTGGTTGAGTTGTCAACTAACGTGAATTCAACGTGAAATAAACCAACTTTCACCATGGATTTAGGTTAAAAGTTGGGTGAAAAAAAATACTAAATTCCTTAACGTTGATAACTTTTTTCCTAATCCAATCAGTTTTCCACATTGATTTAACGTCATCACATAGATTTTTGTTGTTGAAATGACATGGAAACAAAGCTGATTCATCTACTTTTTTCTCAGTGGGATGTATGTTTGGTTGTTGAGTTAATTAGACCATGCCCATTTCAAGCTTATCTTTCTAAAAACTAAAATGTTTTTTCAGAATATTCAGGCAAGTTAGCTGGCTAATGCCTTAATCTTGCTTTGTAGTACACCCCTTTGGTCGTGTGACCAGGCTGGTGAGTCATGCCCAGGCTAGTATTCGCCATCCTCAATGGTTAATCTGATACGAGCTTCTGCTCTGTCCCTCTTTTTGTCAATTATCTCTAACCCTCTCTCCCCGCCTGTCTCTCTTTCCCATTCCCTCCCTCTCTCCCTCCTTCCCTCTTTCCATCTCTCTGCAATACAGCATTAATCTGAACATCAGGGCTGTGGATTACACCCGGGATTACAGATTGAGAGACATCTCTTTCCATCCCTCTCGCTCCATCTCTCTCACTCTCTGTCACTTTCTCTCTCCAAACAACATCCCCTCGTTCTCTGCCCTTCTCTCACACGCGTTCATCTCTCACTCTTTTTTCGCTCTCCGTCACTTGATTTAACGCACCATCTCTCTCTTCCTCTCCTCACCCGCCCTTCCTAACTCTCTGACTGTTTCTCTGTCACACACGCTGCGTCTCTGTATCTCTTCCCTTGGACCAACTCCTTTCGCTCCCCCGTCACTGCAGCTCCCCTTCTCTCCTTTCCACTTCTGTCTCCCTGTCTTTCAGCGTCACTCCCTTTCTCTTCTCCTCCCTCGCCCTCTCTGACGTTCTCGCCCCACTCTGTCCATTTCAGTCTAATTTCAAGTCTCCAGCATGATAATCATTGGAACAATGTTGGTAAATCAAGAGTCATGGCTATCCACGGTGATCTATCTCAGAGAAGAAGATTGATCCTCCTTGGAAAGTCATGCTATCAATTACACACAGAATCACATGCACATACAGCAACATCACCACATCGAGCAAAATACATACATACGTACATACATACATACAGGCTACATGAAGGACAACACTCTATAATGGTGATGTGTATGTAATCATACATTACAGACATATAATGTAATGTATTATGACGTTGAGCACAGTGCGTGGATATATGATTGAATTCCCTCTAGTTCAGGCGACAGCGAGAAAAGGGCCCTGGCCATGAGCGTGACTACAGGTATGTGTGCGCCCATGGCAATAGAAAAAACATATTTCAGCGGTTCTCACAATTAACAGTCAAAAGGAAAGGAAACTGACCTTTGATGCCATTGGCAACCGAAGTCAAGCAAAGGAGGAGGAAGGAGAGAAAACAAATTCTGTCCATCTGAGGGAGGAAGGGAAAGGTAGAAGGGAGAGGAGGACAGGGAGGAGGGAAGAGGAATACAGTACATGCATTAAACCAGGGGTGTCAAACTCATTCCATGGAGATCCGAGTGGGCTGGTTTTTGGTTTCTCCTTTCAATTTGTGTCCAATTAAGACCTATACAACCAGGTGTGGTGAGTTCCTAGCTAATCAGTGACCTTAATTCATCAACTAAGTACAAGGGAGGAGGCACTCGGCCCGCCGCAGAATGAGTTTGACACATTAAACCGATCAGCACTGGAAGATAGGCTGAGGTGTAGAGAACATAGACTAGACAGGCCAGGACAGACAAATACACATCAGTAAAAATCCTAATGCATTAAGCCTACATCCAACGGAATCCTCCGGCGCTATACTTTCACCTCATACAGAATACAGATGAATAATGCATGATAGCAAAAGCACCGTAAAAAGACAGCACATGGGCCCAGGTCATGGTTGAGTTAAGTGAATTGGCACATTAAAATGGTACAATAAAATGGAGCATTAGACTGAATCAAAACAAACTGGCATACATAATTAAAAGCTGGAACGTATAGCCTAGTAGTGTCTAGTTACGCTGCATTCATTTTGAGATGGTAAATGATAGTGATGTTATAGCCTATTCAGGCCAATATGCTGCCTATGCACACACCTACTCATTGCCTGTGTGGGTGTGTTTAGGATTTGGTGTCCGTGCCAGTTGGTTGACACAGTATTCAAAATGATTCCATGGGGTAATGAGCCGTTATTGGCATCACGATACCCACATTCTACCATTCACTGCCATGCGTAAAATCGAAGCCTATCTAGGCCTAGGCCTATATATTAAATCAAAACTAAAAACTTGAACGAGACTGTGTAGAGGGGCGTACAATATATATTCTGCTCAAAATGAGTTAGCACAGGTTGTTCAAGGCTACACAGAGGTGATGCAGACATGCGTTTATGCGACAATAACTAATCGATTGTATACCCCATTTTGATTGATAGGTGCATCAATTGGCACCATACGCCAGCAGATCTATATTTGGACCCTTAAAAAATATTGTCGAAGACATAGATACTGGTTACAATCAAAAACAGAAGAAAGCCGCTGTCAATTTCACATTACCGTGGTGAGTGTGAGGTATTTTGGTACCCAACGCTACCCTCGTAGCATCCGCGCTTCTGCAGCTCAGCTATCCTCCTCCGACGCAGCAATTTAAAGCGCAGGTAACGGGATTTCATCCACAGATCTCTTGAAGATGCTCAAATGTGTACGCCTCAGTTTGACGCAAGACTGTGAGACGAACGGGTAGTATCTCAATACCGAGGTCCTTGTTTTCGGCAGAAATCGTATGAAGGGGGGGACGATGGGAATATAACGCTGACGTCCCCTCCCTCTCCGTGTTTCTTAACCCGCCCACACTGCGTCCCCTCTCTCTCTCGCTCCTCTCTGCTCCAATTCTAGCTCCCTGCCAAATTGCACTGTTCTCTCTGTTTATTGAATCCACTATGAGGGTGTCCGGGCCAACGCATGATATTACTCATTTCAGCGCAACATAATATATATATATATTTTTGTATACATGTAGTGACTGACAGCTGGGGGTACGCTCTCTTAACAGCCACTACCTTTCCCCGCCCTGACTGCAAAATGACGTCATATCACCCCTTCTGCCAGACAGCGTGTACACACACCAGTGGTGGAAAAAGTACTCAATTGTCATACTTGAGTAAAAGACCACCTTAATAGAAAATAACTCTAGTAAGTCACCCAGTAAAAAAATACTACTTGAGTAAAAGTCTAAAAGTATTTGGTTGTAAATATACTCAAGTATAAATAATAAAAAAAATCCCTAATATAAAGCAAACCAGACGCCACCATTTTCTTGTTTTTAAAATGTACAGATAGCCAGGGATACACACTAACACATCATTTACAAACAATGCATGTGTTTAGTGAGTCTACCAGATCAGAGGTAATAGGGATGACCAAGTGTGTTCTCTTGAGAAGTGTGTAAATTGGACAGTTTTCTGGTCCTAAGCACTCAATATGTAACGAGTACTTTTCAGTGTCAGGGAAAGTGGAGTAAAAAATACATTATTTTTTAGGAATGTAATGAAGTAAAAGTTGTCAAAAATATAAATAGTAAAGTAAAGTATAGATACCCCCAAAAACTACTTAAGTAGTACTTTAAAGTATTTTTACTTAAGTACTTTACACCACTGACACACACACACACCTCTTTGGTTTTTAAAATCCAGCATTTTAATGAACATTACAAAAAATGTATTTAAATTTTTTTTTTTTCACATTTCTCTTTTCCTTTGTACATTTGGTAGCAATAAGGCAAAAAAGTAGTCTCTGGAATAACAATTAATTCACATCAATTAATTATTACCACAAGTATAAATATTATTAAAATCTGGGTTGTTGCTACAGTGAGTCACTGCTCTCCCAATGTGTCTCTGCATTGGAAAAGGATAGTGGTACAAGTTGCCCCTTAACACGGGTGTAGGAACAGAGTATCTGACCGGTCAAACAATCTAGATCTGACCTTGCGTCAGTGGTTAGGGAGAAGTTTGACCAAGTCCTAAGAAAGATAGAGGAAGGTGCTAGATCTCACTGGAGACCACTGGTGATGCTGCTGACATTGGTATGGTGATGTCTCTCAATGTAAAAGTGGTGGTTTTGGTTACCTGTTGTTTTGGGAGTTTGTTTTCCAGTTTGTTCAGAGACAGCCGGAAGGGTGTGGGGTGGCAATGGAGTGAGAGGAGGATGGAGAATGGCAGACAAAGGGAGGAGGAAAAAGTCATGAGGAGAGAGATGGGGAAGAGGAGAGCATTGAAATCCCTTCATGGAATCTTATCCAAAGCTACAAAATGGTCGATCGTAAAACCCTCCTAAAATAGCTATAAAATCCAGTCTCATCACGAAATAACAGAAACAAAATCTGAATTGTAACCAGAATAAATGTAAAAACATTAGTTGATAACACAAGGCCATTTTTGAGTCACGTGTTAGTGTGTACAGTGCTTCTTGTGTGTGAGTGTTGGCCAATGAAAACACTCTTCCCCAAAAAATATATAATTCCCGTCAGAGCAGCAATCCATGGTTTTTTGTTCTCTCAACAAAATGCATGTTTACATTAAATCTGAAAGTGCCAAATACATTTCTGTTGTGCCTGAACCATAGCCATGTCTGTGCAGGTTCTATATACACGGAGTAGAGAACATTAGGAACACCTGCTCTTTCCATGACAGACTGACCAGGTGAATCAGGCGAAAGCTAAGATCTCTTATTGATGTCACTTGTTAAATTCACTTCAATCAGTGTAGATGAAGGGGAGACAGGACAAAGAAGGATTTTTAAGCCATGGATTGTGTGTGTGTGTGTGCCATTCAGACGGTGAATGGGCAAGACAAAAGATTTAAGTGCCTTTGAATGGGGTATGGTAGTAGGTGCCAGGCGCACCGGCTTTTGTCAAGAACTGCAACGCTGCTGGGTTTTTCACGCACAACAGTTTTCTATGTGTATCAAGAATGGTCCAGCACCAAAAGGACATCCAGTCAGCTTGACACAACCGTGGGAAGCATTGGAGTCAACATGGGCCAGCATCCCTGTGGAACGCTTTCGACACCTTGTAGAGTCCATGCCCGACGAATTGAGGCTGGGGAGGGAGGGGTGCAACTCAATATTAGGACGTTTTTTTATACACCGTGTATATGGACTTGAGGGGAGGGTTGAAACAGGAAGAGAGATCATAAAACCGAGCCACCTACGGATCCAGAGCCCGTGAGTGGCGAGTGCAATATTCTGTGTATACAAGACTTCAGTCTCTCAAGTTTTCTAAAATCAAGAAAACACCCGATTGGCTCACAATGGTTATTTACTGTACCCTTATCTCCCTGGTCCCAAAAAACGTGCGTCCAGGCCAAAACACTAAAATAAATAGAAAGAAAAATGTGTACACAAATAATATTAAAGGCTTTAAAATATTTTCTGATCTGCTCCTAGTTATAAGTCACAGTTCCCTTCAGTCACATCCTGGGTGGAGATTCAGCCAGAGACCTGAGAGAGAGAAGAGAGTGATTAGTTGAGGTGACTTTTCCCCGTATAAAAAGTGCTTAGAGCATGTGATGGAAAAGCACTATAGCAATCCAATCCATCATCATAAATATTATGCTATTATCATATATCCACAACATAAGCTACAACGACATTTCTACCTCCATTTCTGTCTATTCATAAAGATGATGTGAAGATCCCTCTATATGCATGAGAAATTTGTAAGCCTAAATCTCAAACAAATGGGAAAAATTGGCAGCATTTGTTTTGGATCGGAATCTTTCCCATTCATTTTAGATCTGCATATTTTTAATTCATACCATTTATGGAGGTATGAAAACATCTGTCAAAAGTCATTTTTGGGGTGAACTGTGCCTTTAAGTTTAATGAATTATCTGGAAACTACCTTTTGCCAACATGGAGACTAATGAATAACTAAAACATAGGGAATGTGATTACAGGGTATTAAGTCTAAACTAGGACAATAATCGTATAATCGGCAATTATGAATAATAATTGTTTTAATACATTTATTTTAAGACTTTCAACTTCATTTTCAAGTAGATATAGTTTACCCAATAGCATTTTTTCATTTTTACATGAAGATGGTAAAGTTGGTAATGTCTCAACGAGGGCAGCAATCATTTTACGGGCAGTACAGCACTGTTGGGAGGGGAAGCTTCATTTCCTAAAGTTCCATATGGTCAAAATCATACATTTCTGAGACGTAGGTGTCACCACAGCGGTGTTGTGTACATTAGGTATGTCGTAGATCATTTTCAAAGACGCATTATGATACATTACAAGCTCTGTTTTTTCTCTCTCAGTAAAACTGACACATTTTTTAGGGCTAGTTCACTAAAACGTTAGCATTTGAAACAGCGGCCAGGTAAACAAAACCAAAGCATGGACTTCTGTCATACCTTGTCCATAGACAGCTTACAGGGTGAGGAAGCCAATATACAATTTTGTAAGATGGGTGTACGATCCCTTTAATCATTATCCAAAATGCCATAATCGCCACAGCCTTACTGTAAACACAGACAAGTCTGGGAGAACTATACAGAAGCTTGCATTTACCTAACGTAGTTCCTAGTCCTCCTTTTTCTCGCTCCGTTCTTTTCTAGGTACCAGCACCTTGCGGAGATATGGGATGCCTAGATACAATGTGAAGAAGAATATGTGGCCGCAGAAATAAATGGATGAATACACCTGCAAAACAGAAAGATGACAAACCGAGCACATTAAATCCTCATCCAGACATCCATTTCCCCAACCCAAGTCAAATGTTTAAACATATGCCAGACAACTGCACTTATCACACAATAATCTACGATCTGAGTTCTAACATGTTTGTGGTATTACGAACTGCCAGCTACCTTTAGCCACTTCAAGTAAATAAATAAATGTGTTGCAATGTGCTTATGACAACATTCCCGAAGGCTTATTACGCATTCTAAGCTGTTTATTACCCTGAGCCACTTGTCGTAGGTGAAGAGGCAGAAGGGCACCAAAGGATAGCCCATGAAGAGCCAGTGGATGAACTGCTGGACCAGGTAGATGAGGGGGTAGAGGGAACTGTTGGCCAGGCGGGTCAGCAGGGGACTGTCCCTCACCAGCGCTTGGGCCTGAGACAAACAGGGATACGCATACAGTATAAAAAAGGTATAGTTATGGACACAGACGCACACACAGTAATCCAGTAACGCATACAGGGCAGAGAGTTTGAGAATCCTCCAATAGCTTAAATGGAGATGTTGACCCTTAGTTGACCCGCTTGAGGATAGATTAGCACTGACAGGTTGTCTCCTCTTGACGAGGTTTAAAATGCACAGGTCCAGAGTATGGAAAACATCACAAACAGAAAGATGAAAAGCCATGCACACTGTTTATATGCTGCCAATGTTTGACGCAACTATGTTTTGACTACTGAGGGTCAGGTCGCCCTCGCAAAATAGGTTTCTTAACCGTACCTGCTTAAAATAAAAAAAGGTTACATAAAAAACATACAGTACATTCCCACCGTGGTCAAGACATTGCCGTGTACAACTTTGAAAGCATCCATAACAAGTGAGGAGGCATTTTCCTGTCTCCACAGGATTCGCTCTCTGGTGCTTGTTTCCATAGAAATCTAATTACTAGAAGAGCCATTCCCAATCAAGCCACTGTTCTGTGATAGGTGGACAAGCAGCCATATTGAGTGTACCCATAGGCGTAAAGCAGGAAGTAAAAGCAGGGATTTCAGTATTCAAGTAGTGCTTTATTAAAATTCTATTAAATTCCATGATTTACTCGTACCTGTCTCTCCACATTTACGATGATGAACTCCATGGAGAAGCAGAGGAGGTATCCAGAGTGCGTGCCATGCCAGATGGCCAGGAACGCAAGCGCGGTCACCTGAGACAGGAGCTTATTGCCCAGGAACTTCAACCGCTTAAACACGTGCCTGGAGGAGTGTTACAAACCACCAAATACTGTTAGATATACCAGTATAATTTTTTTCAATTAAACCTGTATTTATACAGCTTAAATCTATTTAGCACTTTAGTTTTAGTCAGATACTAACCTAGCCATACAGTTTTAAATCAGGCGCTAAGGTCCCTGCTATCCAAGATCCCTGGGACATCCTTACCCAATTAAGGTGGAATTTAAAATGGTTAAGGTAAGGGTAGGGATGTCCCAAGGATCCCAGAAAGCACTAACCAGGCCATAAATACTTTGAGTTTTAGTCAGGCACTAACCTGGCCACCCAGGCATTGGTGTTTATGTTGAAGGAGGCGATGGTGCCTGTGAAAAGGGGTGTGGTCTCAAACGTCCACACCTTCATATTTGCGCAGGCGTCCCATTGGTACTCGCCATTCTGACCCAGCCCATTATAGCCGAGCCCAGAGAGTATACAAACGCCCTCCTGAGTCACAAAACATAGACATTCCTTTTACAAACACTTAAATAACTTCTTCCTGAAAAAAACTAAGTATAGGGTACCACTGATATACTGGGCTCCCAGACCAGTCTTTTCTCACCTGATCTGACGTAGGTGTATGTGTATGAATGCCAGGTATGTGGAGACAGGTGTGTCTGTAAAAGGTGTTGTTGTTTTGAAGCGGTTGCAGCCTGGAAATGAACGTTTTTACATACCAAGTGCTTCTACATCGTGCTACTACTCACCGCTATGACCCAGCAGCTGACGTATTTGTACAGGATGACTTTGGCCCAAAGGAGGATGAAGACACAGCGGTACCAGAACGGCTGAGCCTGAAGAGACACGACGGTTACATTTGTCAAACAGAATAACGTATTGGAAATGTGGCTTTTGGCTTCAAATCAGTGATGTTAAAAGCGTCAGGAATGCTGGTGCAAAAGCAAGGCTTTCTTACGTCGTACTCGTCTGTTAGGTAATAGCTATCTGGGTAGTGGGGACTGAATATTGCATAGATCACCAGGCAGAGGAGGCCGAGGGAGAACCGCTTCATAGCAGGTATAACACTGAGAGAAAGAAAAAGATTGTTCAGTAAACCCATGTATCTATTCCCTTCCTCTCGCTGCCTCCCCTACCTCCCCTCCATCCAGTCCTGCCTCCCCTCCTCCTTCTCTACCTGTTAGGTGGCTGTCCGGGGCAGTCGGTGAGCTCCCCTTTGACTAGCCTCTGGTAGCTGCGCAGTGTGAACTGGGGTCCCACCAGAAAGCCTCCGTAGAAGTAGGAGAAGCCGATAACCTCCAGCAGAGAGGGAACATTGGCCAGGGCTGACTTCTTCTGCTCTTCATTCAACTTGGACTGGTGGGGTGGAGGGGGAGAGAGGGAGGAGAGTGAGGTGGAGGGGGAGAATAGTGGTTGGAGCCGGGGAGAGGGAGAAAGAAGGGGGAGGTAAGGGTTAGGAGGAGATTGAGGATTTAGAGAGTTAAAGGGGAAAGGTTGGGTAAAAGAGAAAAGGGAGAACAGAGAAAGGGAAAGCAAAGAGGGGAAAAGGGTAGAAGAGGGGGAAAGAAAGAAAAGACAGGAAATAGAGAAGAGATTTTTAACAGTGCACAGTCACTGGCTGAGCTAGCTGCATATCCAGTTACACAGAGTTCTTGTTGAAAGCTTCCCACGGTTTGACCGCAAACTCAATTTAACCAAATAGGACTACTTAACAGCCATTTAACTAGGGGGCATAAAACTGCTGAATTTCCAAGTGAAAACCCGTGGCAGGTTTCCAAAATATTACAGAAGACAATAGGCCAACAACAGTCAATAGTAAGCAACACCCCAAGGTATTCTCTGACACAGATAGGGTATCGATAGAATGGTAAACAAACAAAATACAGAAACGACATTGTGCAACTAATGACAGAGACAGAGGGAGATGATATTGTAGACATAGGACAGCACGTTTGCCTTTTGTGGTCTTTTTGACTAGACAAAACAAGATGCACAGCACAGTAACCAGACTATGGGTGTGTCCCAAATCGCACCCTATTCCCTACATAGCGCTCTACTTTCGTCCAGAGCCCTATAGGCTGTGGTCAAAAGTTGTGCCATTTAGGAGGACCCCTACATAAACAAACAGAAAAGGTGAGCAGCAACTGTACAGAGTAACATTGTAATGAATGATGACCACTAGACACTTGCCTGTTTGTAAATGGATAACTTCCTCAATGCAAACACACACACGCTACCTCAACTCATCTCTGACTGGTGTGTGGACAAAGTCTCTCACTCAAACATCCAAACTGTCTCGCTCGCGCGCGCACACACACACACACACACACGAGGAGGAGAACTTGGAAGAGGTTGAAGCACAAACAGACAAGTACACTGATAGAGCAAAATAACAAATAGAACAGAGAGAAAAAAATTCCACACAGAATTGACCAATAATCAAATGGCAATAGAGAGAGAGATCAATCAACTCACTGGTTCCTGGCCACCGTCATAGTAATCAAATGACAAACCTGAAATCAAAGAGAATGCAAATTGGCATCAGTAACTATGTCATGAAAGCTCCTAGGATTGCCATGAACATTGGAATGAATACTTTGACTGTAGATGCTCCTCAGCTGCACCCATGTAAAACCATGACGGATTTTAGTAGGATTTTTAGTGTACTGTCCTATGCAAAATACAATCCATGTTCTCCCCGAGGCTAATGAACAACTACTACAACACAAGTTGTCACTAAGAAAATAAAAGGATATAGGACAAATAATCATTCAGCAAAGGGAGAGGGTGTTAGTGATGAGGTGAACATACCAATAAGTTTGAGTGCAAGGACACATTGGGGCATGGTCCATTTGATATCGTATTCTTCTGTAGCTGTGTAGTAGTAGCCTGACAGCAGGTACGTCTACAGAGAGAGAAGGGGATAAAGAAAGAGAGAAAGACAGAAAAAGAAAGAAGACAGGCTTGATCAAAACAAACATACAAAACTATCACAATCACACTTAAAAAGGAGGGCATTACGTCATACAGTGGCAGTGCTCTACGGTGCTTCAGTACTCCAGTGAAAGACAAAAAGGACAGAGGAACAGGATATCCTAACATGAACAGCAGAAATGACACACACTGACAGTGCAGCTCTTCAACCACTGTAGCAAGGGAGCGGCAACGAGCGAGAGAAGCTGCCTCTATCACCCGACCCCGCATCACAACAGAACACAGGACGCGATTGAGAGAAAAGGAGAAAACTAACAAGAGGGCGAAAGATTGAGTGAGAAATCTCACCATTTGAAACATAAAGCTGGCCAGGACGGTTGTTATCGTCCTTCCCATAAGCCTCATCATCAGGAACTGGACAAGGACGCATAATGCAGAGTGATAGAGCTGGGTGCCTGAAAGAGACAGAAAGATGGAATGATAGAGGGACAGAGGGAGGAAGGGAAAGGGGCAGAGAGATGGATATTAGCACAGAGATAGAAACAGAGGAAGAAAGAGTGCATTCTTGCAAATTGAAGATGAGATTATCATGTGAAGAGGATAAATAAAAAAACGATAGATTCCACAAAGACAGAGAAAGTGCAACAGACCTGCTGTAAAATCCAAGTGCAGCAGAGAACAAGGAAAAAAAAGGTTGAGTTATTAATCCCGTACTATCATGTAAACCTCAAACCATCCATCCATCTCTCTCTAGACTCCCTCCCTCAGTCAGTCAGTCAAACTCTCTTTACTTCTTCACAATTACTCATGACTTGGTGGTTACTGCTTAGGCTAGCTACAGCGTACAAATTGAATGATTGACACTACTGGACTAGCTCAAGGTCTAACATACACCCGCGGGTGTTTTGAGCAAAGTACTTTAATTTATTTTTAATTTCGGGGGGGTGAGCTCAACCAAAACGAAACTGTAATTATAAATGACCTACGTTTATAGTCTCGTCTTTGTCCAACTTTCTATCAATCAGTGAAACGAAAGCTAGAAAGTCGGGGAGCTAGAAAAATCCAAAAACGATGGATAGAGGACCGTATTTTGGTAATTTTGACGGTGAGGAAATATAACCAATTTTGTGTGCAGCCCTCCGGACCTCGGTGAAGACCTAATCAGGCCCGCGGGTTGAAATCGAGTTTGACATCACTGAACTAGACGGATCCCACCCCTTAAGATACTGTCCTGTTCTAGGCTCTGTTCCCTTGCAGCGTTACACACTAGGGTTTTTTCTTAGTACGGCACGGAAGCCCTACTCCCACCGCACCAAAGTAATGGCGAGGCAAATATGGATTTCATAAATGAGCCACTTTACCCAAACACTTTCAATCTCCTCCACTCCACAATCCATCCCACCCACCCCTTCCCTCTCTCTGGCGTTAACACCAAGAAAAATAGGTCCCCATCCCAACTCTGCAACAGTTTCCCTGACAACATCACCGCCATAAGGAAATCATTACTCATTCCCCAGCCACTTGTTTTCTACAGGGTCAACAACCCACCTGCTCTCTCACCTCCCCTTCACCTGAAGTTGGGATGTTCCAATATTGTTATATTTATTTAATGTAGTACTGCTCAAGAATAGGCTCCTGGTCATAGCAAACTTCTCAATCCTTTTAACTTATTACAAATGTATATAGGCATGAGCTGAAATACCTACCAAGTTCCTCCTTCATTTCCTCTCTCCCTCCCCCACACCATTTCCCCACCTCCTTTCTCTCTGCCTCCCTCTATTTGCCTCTCCCTGCCTCCCTCCGTCCCCTCGCGTCTCACCAAAGTTGAAAGCCGCCAGAGACAGTCCGGAGATGGCGTGGTATAGGTGAATGACAGTGGGCGGCTGGTGGAAGAAGAATCGGCGGTACAGCAGGGCACAGGGGTACCCTGAAGGAACAACAGAAAGAGGGAAAGGAGGAGCCCGTTAACATGTGAAATCAACACGAGTGAATGTTCTAGACAAGAGCCCTTAGTGCTGACAGCAAAATGAAGACCTTGTAGTTCAGTGCTGCAACCTCAAGATAAAAAAAAGGAGACGTTTATCAGTGCACACCCAGGGATGCAATTGGTCTGGGGCCCGCTGGGGATGAGGTTCTGTACCTTAGGTTGTATGAATTTAGCCTACAACAAGATCTAATGAAAATCAAATCAGAAAAATTGTTTTGTACCTTGTGTCTCCCGCCCAATGTAGTCAACGCATACGAGACTCTCTGTGCATGCACTTTTCTGACTGCTTGCACAGCCTGCGCAACTACTATAAAATTGTTGCCCACACACCCCAAAAAATGTGGAACGTGGAAAAACACTTCGAAGATGCTGCTGTCCACATGTACTTTTCCTCAGCCAACAACATGAGCAGCCTAACAAACACCAAAATCAGACAACCCCATAGTAGAATAGTTTACCTTTTCAATTGGCTTCGCACATTCTACGCGAGAATATAATATTTATCTCGAGACACTTTCAAATCGTATGTTCCACTGGGAGAAAAACATGGCTGGGCATATGCATACAAGGCATTGCAGTCACGACACACATTTGAAAGGGGTTAATGGCCACTGTTAAAAATAGGAGGATCCCAGCTTTCCATTACTACTATATTTATTATTTCTCAACTCCTACAAATTTGTGAACTGTACCATTTTCAAACTGGAGTGAGCAGAATGGTTCACGAGAAGAGATAAGGGCATAGAGGAGATAAGGGCATAGAGGAGATAAGGGCATAGAGGAGATAAGGGCCAAATGTAACATGGGTCAGGTGTAACAGGTAGGCCTACGCTAAAAAAAATGGTACTTTTACGGTAACTTACTGGCAGCCAGTTACCTGTAAGTTACTGTAAATTCTAAATAAACTGGGTTAACAATACACTGCTGTAAAGTTTACTGTAATACTGCTAAACAAAAGTTATATTTGGAAATTACAGTAACATACTGTACAGTGTACATTGTATTTTTGAGACATTCAAGTCATCAATATGATGCGAACTAGCAACAAGATCATGTTTCGCGATGTAGCTAATTCTTAACCCAATAGGGTAAATGCAGATGGGCAACCCCATTGTTCAGCCACCAGAACTGACCTTCTCACAGTCATACTACAAATATGGTAAAAGGTCCCTCTGTCACCATTGCCACCACTGCTAAAAAATATATATATACAAAAAGATTCTGGAAACACTGACCAATCGTTGATGTTTTAGTTTCCTGGACACTTCAAATGAAGTGAGAGATTCAGCTCAAAATGTTCATGCCTAAAGCAGAGTGACTTTCATGTTTGAATGTCATTATCTAAGCATTACACAGAAATCACCTGCTATTTGGTTGTGAAGAAATGGGGTTAACAGCTGCCAATGACAGCAGTTTATTAATTAAGAGCCTGTAGTTTTGCTGTCATATGTGCTTTTGGTGCAGAACCCCCCCCCCCCCCCAATTTAACCACTCTGCACACACCCCCACTCACAGTTTTCTGGTGTGTGTGTGTGTGTGTGTAACTGACAAGGGTAGACATTGGCACTAGAATTAAAAGCTGGTAATCACATTTAAATGTACTTCCATAAAGTATAGAGCTGGGGAGGACTAGCAATCTATGTGTCACAATCACAATGATGACTGGTAAAGGCAGTATTGTAGTTTATATAAATTCTAAACATTTACAAGATTGTAAACATGGGCCAAAGGTAAGATATCTACAATTATAGGCTACAGCAAGAATAAATCAAGAATAAATCATATCAGGGTACCAGAAGCTGAAAAGCAACTGCAATTGAATTAAGACAAGAAGCTTCACTGTTATACTCTACTATTTGTTAGTCAATCCCAGCATATGTGACTTCAGAAGAAAAACCTGTCCATGTGTCAGAGCAAAGTTCAGAGATGACAAGACACCCAGCTACCTGGGATCCCCCGACGACGTGTCCCGGCCGCTTGTAGTAACCTCGCCTGCTACCGTCGCTAGCTAGCTAACATCAACATAATGTTTTCGGACAGTCAGCAGAGGAGAACGTGTCCTGCGACGTCTTGTGCCCGCTCAACCTTGCAGCCAGTGTGTCTGGTCAGCTTGTCAAAACAAGGCTAGCTAAGGACATGTCGTTAAGTGTCCTCGTTGGGCTCGCCAAGTCTAGTCGCTAGCTAGCCATCGTCCGTCTGGATGCTGAGCAAGAGACAACATTACCGTTACCTGGTTCCGCGGAGTGTGTCTAGTTACACTGTTTTAACGGTGTAACGCAACGTTCCGTTGCCACGTGGTTATGTCAGAGCGTCTACTGAAAGCTGTCAGAGATGACTGAATTGAACTCACCGACTAAAACGGAGAGAATCAGTCGAACCGCAGGTTCTGGGGAACCTAAAGATTCCGACAATTTCTCCATCAAGGGAGCCGCCATCTTTCGTGTGGGCGGAAGTGTCTCTGGTGATTCCGTAGATGTGTACCTCGGTGAGCGTTCCACTCTCTCCCTTTATCCGCCCGGGTCGATTCAGCGCTCCCCACCCCTTTCCCCTCCTCTTTCTTGAACGTTCATTCTTCCCCGTTGCCAGCACATCGACCTTCAATCTCTTTCGCCCCCAAATGTCGCAACATCTGTCCAATCTACTGCAATCTCTCTCTCTCTCGCTCAAGTAAAATAATATGCCGCCTACTGCTGTTGTGATATAGTTCATTTTGATCTTAAGTTGTTAAGAAAATCACCCGACTTTTTTTGTGGGCAAAAATACATTAGGTTGTATCTACACACCATCAATACAGTAGAAAAGCTTTGCCCCCATCCAATGCCTATCATATTGCATTCTGTTGTCAGTGCTGCTCAACAGTGGTGTAAAATCCCCCCCGTGTGGCGTGAGGGAGGAATTACATGTTTGCCGAGGCAAGTGCATGCACCACCAGTTTCGTGGTTAAAGGCCAACTCTTTAATTCGAAAAACAACAAAACGTTGTCCCGCCACTTGATTTTCTATACAGGCCTAAACTGAGGGATGGGGCTGGACACTTAAATTCATAGATGTTGCAATGTATGGTACTGACAGTGCATCAACAACATGACAGTTTTAACTTGATTTTGAAGCTGTACATTGAGGCATTTATAAGTGCCATTCTTCAAGAATTAGTGGGCATTATAATTATAGATTAACACCACAGGTGTGTCAGATAGGGATGACCTGTAACGGCCATCGAAAGCACGGACGGGCGTGCTTGGGCCTTGAATGATGGCGAAGCACAAGGACTTGCGTCCCGGTCAGTTGAGGTAGGTAACAAACCTGACCTTTCTAAAAACCGATTACCGCTCCCCAAACCGTAACATTTGGAAGCGTGTTCGTGCCTCGAAACCTCGCTCTGCCCCTAGAAACACTACAATATTATTAATTTAATGATCCGATATGGCTGTAAATATCACAACATGGGCCTAGAATTTGGGGAAGGTAAACTGATCAAGATCGATCATGTACAGGGTGACGCAGTTTAATAGTCTGAATCGGCTTCTCTACCTGTCTTCACCCCTCATCTTCTGCACTCTTCTGCACTGATGATCTGAAATGACAGGACAGGTGAAAGCAACACGGTGGGGTGCATATTGCCTACAGTGGGATTTATTCACATGTACAAAAAATGAAAAAGAGGCTAGAGATGATCTACTTGTTTAGTCAGCAGCAGTTTTCAGTTTTCCATGTCAATGTTTATTTTTGTACCGACACTATAAATTTGTCAGCGTCAGTAAATTTACAAAAATGAAAGTAGGCCTATTGTATTGTTGTATCTATCATACAGTGACGACCTTAACCCAATACCTAGCCACCTCGTCAAGAGGACAGTTGGTTCAAGCACCAGTCTGGACTACAAATCTAACTTTGCTACAGTGGTGTCAGAAGTGGGATGGCCCCCAGTTGTGGCCATCGAGAGCCACAACTGGGTGTGAGGAATTTCCTCAAGTAAAGCGTAAGGATGTGCACTCCGAAGAATGGGGGCGAATTTAACACAATAATAGCGACCTCGTCAAGGTCTGATCTTTTGGCGTAAATAATAGCTCTAGTGCTGGGTTGACATCATTGAGTGTTCAAATCTACATCGGGATTACTACCCCATGATTTTTTAAATTTGATTTAACCTTTATTGAACTAGGCAAGTCAGTTAAGAACAAATTATTATTTACAATGACGGCCTACCCGGCCAAGCCCTCCCCTAACGACCCTGAGCCAATTCTGCGCCACCCTATGGGACTCCTGATCACGGCCGGTTGTGATACAGCCCGGGATCGAAACCGGGTCTTAAGTGACGCCTCTAGCACTGCAATGCCTTAGACCGCTGCACCATTCAGAATTTCATAACATACAGTGAGTGAGTGATTCCCAATTATAAACCTGGTGGTTCGAGCCCTTAATGCTGATTGGCTGACAGCCGTGGTATAGTATATCAGACGTATACCAAAAACATTTATATGCACTACTCTAATTACGCTGGTAACCAGTTTCTAATAACAATAAGGCACCTCGGGGGTTTGTTGTATATGGCTACTGTACCACATCCATAGGTCTTACAGCGTAAATCTACACTCTCCTTCAATCTGTAACTGAACGGTCAAATGTATCATCTATTTTCTACAGAGATCGGGGGCTTCTTCAATTGAAGATGCCTACTTGACAAATACTAAAAGAGCAAATTTTCCATAACCTACCGAAAGTCACAAGCGTACTTGTAGGTTTACAGTCAGTGTTTGTGCCAGAGTTAGCGCCTATCAGGCGTACAAAAAATATGTTTCAGAATTATTAAAACATTAAAAGACAAACATGTTGTAATGTTACACAAGATGGCTTGTTTTGTTGTTTAAAAAAAGTTATTTTAAAGACAGATTGCGTAAAATTTAACGCGAAATGCATGCTGGGTATGCAAATTACAAGATTGAATGCTAGCCAATCAACGCGCTGAATTCTCTCAGTTTTTCTGCGTGAGAATGGGTTCGTTCGATTTAGCAGGCCCCGCTCGCCGGTTGTAGGAATGCCTTTTTATTTGAGATAACCGGACATTTTTAGTGGGTCCTCTGGGAGAATGTTCGACATGTTTTCAATGTATTTCATCCCCATATACTGAAACATAAATATTATTTTCACGCTTAAAAACAAAGATAGCTTAATTTGAAGAACATATTTTTTTAGTGAAATTGTAGCCTAGACTCTTTATTCTACTGAAATAAAAGGCTACCATTGTACATAAGGAAACGCTTTTCTGGGCGTGTCTCTGTAAACCAATAGAACAAACTGAGAGGTGGGGTTACGTGGCCCATGATAATAAATACATTGAGTTGCACACGAGTAGTTGCTCTTCTCCCCGAAGTAGGTCCA
This sequence comes from Hucho hucho, assembly GCA_003317085.1. Lineage (NCBI taxonomy): Eukaryota > Metazoa > Chordata > Actinopteri > Salmoniformes > Salmonidae > Hucho > Hucho hucho. The sequence continues at coordinate 228,352 of QNTS01001810.1, forward strand.
CCTTATAAGCATCCAGCTTCGTTCTAAGGCCGAGAAACGACACCAAACTGCAAATATGTCCAGAAAATTCTTCGTCGGTGGTAACTGGAAGATGAATGGCGACAAGGCAAGCCTTGGCGAACTCATCAAAACCCTGAACTCTGTGAAGCTCGACCCAAACACCGGTGCGTGGTTCTGTGGTTTAATGTCTGACTCGTGTAGTAGACTGAGAGTTGATCTTTGAAATTGTGTAACTTGTCGCATTGGGTTTCCTGGTGTAGCCTATCCAGTTGAAATGACAATCGCACGGCACACTTGCATTGTGAAATGAAACTTTTGTCAGCTAGATTGTTTCAACTCTCCAAGAGAAGGGGGGGAAGTGTGAAACAACAAAGAATAAGGAAGGTCATTTTTCTGGTATCAGTGCACGAATCAATGGGTGGCAAACCAAGTTATACTCCGGTAGGTCCCTTTTCATTGCCACTTTCACAATGGTTTTAAATTCTAGGATACCCTGACCCAAATTTTGACGTAATTATTGTGATCTGTGCGATGGCGACAATTTGTGGAATAGAAATCACCAATGCAGAATACATAGGCCTATGCCTATTTTGGTACTGAAGCCCACTATACTCATTTGTAACCAGAGAAAGCCATTGTCAGGGGATTTCAACCAGTATTTTAAACTTGTCTAGGATAGAAGAACATGACTTGCTATGTGGATTTGATGTCAGTGGGCGTACGTTCCGAACAGCACGTAGCCACTAGTCTGGCGCAAGCTAGGGGGCGAAATGTCTGTTCTTTGATGTATTATAATGATCCATCCGATCGCGATCACTGTTCATATAACTCCAGGAGGACCAAAGGTGGTTATATCACTGCACCATCACAATACTTTCATTTAGAAATACATTCTACCGCTAGACACGAACTAATGTATGCACAACATACACATTTTGTTAACCAATAAAATAATTGAGTTCTCCACTCCGCCATGGAGATGTTGGCGTTTCCGCCATTCTCTCTCTATCGTGGATTTCCAAACTACCACAGACGCGTAAATGCAATATGCCCTGTTTGCATTTGAACACCGGTTCAAGAACAGACTAAAGGTACTTCAGACTGAAGGTACTTAGTCAGATTGTGTCGTTTTTTTTGTGTGTGTAGGATACGCTCATGGGTGTTATTGCGCACTCCGTGGAGCAGCAAATATAAGGACACGTTCTGTCCGTGTAGTAGCCTACATTTCAGTGAACAGCTTCGGACTTTACCCCACAGAAAGAGCCACCCCGTACAACTCCTCACTCATATACACAGTACACACTGACTGACGCATGAAACAGGACACTGCATGTGCCAGCAGATGACTGAAACTCGCGTAGGCTTTTCCCATGTGTCGCTTTCTAGAAATGCAAAGTCAATGTTCAGTCATTTTTTTCCGTGGGCCGTTTTATGAACCTGCAGAGTATTTTAAATTCTTTATCCTGTGGTCCTGTGGTTGACCTTTGAAATTAAGGTCCTGTTCGACCCCAGCAGAATGTGACTTTTGTGAGTTGAGTTCTAGTGACCTTTTGTGAGTTGAACTAGGACCTTTTTGCAGCTGGGACTGACTCTTGGCAGGGATAAATGACCTTTACAGAGGGAATAGTGACTGTAGAGGTTTAATATAGACTCACTTAACCCCAAGATACAGTTACATTGCTAATGTCAGGGTATGCCTACTGTACTCCACAACACTAGGGATAACCCACTTGTACAGTGTGTACTAATGCTGCAGACTCAGGTATTGGACTGTATAACCAACACTGTGGATCAAATAGGGCCAATCATTTTGATCGGTAGGCCTTGTTGCTGAAGTGAATAGTAGAGTGCGGCACTACATGGAGTTGTCACCACTCTCAAAGGAAAGCCTTTTCCACTGATACTAGATGTCACCAACAATCACTGTGTACCCATCCTACTTAAGTTTTTCTGAAAATATTACTGTAACATGGGCATCCATGTAAACATCAAGGGGCAAACTTCCACTTAGTTTTCACTTCGTCTCACACATTGACATCAATGCATGACTGAGTGAAAATTAAACTGAAGTGGAATTTAAGATTCACCTCTAAGAATACAAACTGGTCCAGTGTAAGTAAGTCTGTTATTTAAAGCCTGAGAATAGTGGTCAGTGCATGACTGTGTTGGTTCTCTCTGTGATTGCAGAGGTGGTCTGTGGCGCCCCATCAATCTACCTTGAGTTCGCCAGGGCCAAGCTGGACCCTAAGATCGGGGTGGCTGCTCAGAACTGCTACAAGGTCAAGGGTGGTGCCTTCACCGGGGAGATCAGGTAATGGACATGCCCTGTAACTGTGCATGCTAGTGTCTTCAGGACTCTAGTGCTTTACTGAACCAAACATTGTAGGCAGATTGACTATACTTTGTTAATCTCCTTTCTCACACTTCTCTCTCTTTTCCCCTTCTCTCTCACTTCCTTTATGCCCCCTCTCTTTCTCTCCTCAGCCCTGCGATGATCAAGGATGTTGGCGTGCACTGGGTGATCCTGGGCCACTCTGAGAGGCGCTGGGTCTTTGGAGAGACTGATGAGGTAAATGGCTTATTTGATGGAGTGCTGGTGTTTATGAATGTGTTATCTTGGGAGGAGTCTGCTGCCACCTCCAAAGACTATCACAAGAACAGGGCCGTGACACTGTATTGGCTTATGTCTCTTTCAACAGTGAATTGACCCTTTAAAATGACAGAATTTGAGGTGCAGTGACAAATCTATGAATCATTTTAATCTCTTTTTTTTATTATTTTTTATAAACACTCAAGGTGTTCATCAAGTAGAGGAAATGTGAAAAATATTTAAACAAACTATCAACCTGTCTGATTGGATAACTGTGTCCTGACAGCTTATTGGTCAGAAGTGCGCCCACGCCCTGGAGAATGGCCTGGGTGTCATTGCCTGCATTGGTGAGAAGCTGGACGAGAGGGAGGCTGGCATCACAGAGAAGGTCATCAACGCACAGACCAAGCATTTCGCAGGTATTGTAACCGTCACTGAAATCACTGATTCATCATGAGTGTTACACAGAACCACAGATTCTGCTCAGGCGTACACATATGATCAGAGCCTGAAATCAGTGCTGATCTAGGATCAGTTTGCATTTTATATCTTTGAAAATGGGTCCTGAACTTTACAATGCACGGAGAAGAGTTAAACATGTCAAGAACCATGTCAATAATATATAACAATCGTATAAACTGCAAAGGCCTCTTTTGTATCTGGAAAGCAAGCAATGAATTTGCAATTACTGTATGTACAGTAATTTTGTGTATTACATTATAGTGACTCTAACAGTGTTGAATGTAGTAATACTACTGCTGCGTGAATACATCCAATTGGCACAGGGATAGTGTGCCCACCACAGACGTGATTGGGACTTTCAGTGTAATGAATTAGTTTTCCTTTTCGTTAACAACTTGGTTATATCTAGTGTGTCCATGATGGCACTTTGTCCATTTTGAGTTGTCCATTTTATTAATGTGAATGCAGTACTGTATTCATTATGTCAATTCTGTTTGCAGACAACATTAAGGACTGGTCTAAGGTTGTTCTGGCCTATGAGCCCGTGTGGGCCATCGGCACCGGCAAGACCGCATCCCCCGCCCAGGTAAGTGTTTCTTCTATTGTCATTACAATTGTATGACCTCAATGGAAAGAACATGGGACCGATGGGGACATGTAACTAAAAGCCTGAATCTGTATATATTCAGTCTAGACTAGAGCAGAATGTGTTGTCCAGTTGAGATTCATCACTAAATTGAAGACTAAAGTCTGGACTTTGGAACCCATATTCATGTTTTTATTTGAATCTCTTTCTTATCTTTGTCTCTCAGGCCCAGGACGTTCATGACAAACTGAGGCAGTGGGTAAAGGCCAATGTGTCTGAGGCGGTAGCCAACTCTGTCAGGATCATCTATGGAGGTGAGACCAAACTCATCTGCTTCACGTTTAAACACACTTAAGCTGTTAATGCCAAAGTGGGGATTAATAGGTTTTGTCATTGCATAGCTAATTCAAGTCTGGGACATGCAGGGGTAGGAGCATACAGTGGACTCTGCTTTCTCCCCACCACTCTGTCCCCTCTCATCACTCCATTCCTCACTCATATCCCTCTGTTCTCTCTCTCTCTCTCCTCAGGTTCTGTGACAGGTGGCACCTGCAAGGAGCTGGGAGGCATGAAGGATGTGGATGGTTTCCTGGTTGGCGGCGCTGCACTCAAGCCAGAGTTCGTTGACATCATCAACGCCAAGCAATGAAAACCCTGACGTGGTCAGACCATGTCCATATTTGAGGCCAACTCCATTCAGACGAAACATGAACCATCATCCTCAACTGGGCACTTAGAACCTCCATCCCTTACCCATTTTTATTCAAGTATTTGTGTGACGGTGTCTTTACCTCTGTTTCCTTTTTTTTGGTTTAATGTTTCAAAGAAAAGGGACAGATTGACACGCATACTATACAGCAGTGAAAGGCGTGAGTTCCACTGAGATGGTGTGTTTTTTTTTGTACTAGCCTCCACTACTGTTTAAAGGGACTGCGCTTGACAACACCATCCTGGATGGAACAACAACCCATGCCTTTACTTGAAAGTTTACAAGCTTTTATGTATACAGTGTCAATCAGATTCACTTGTCTTTGTACTATAGCTGACTCTTTGTAATTATGTTCTGTGGCTTATCCCTTCCCATAGAACACATGATCCTCTCTCTCATTGGCTACTCGGTCAAGAGGGAGGAGTTCATTACATGTCCATGTTTCGTCATGGTCGACTGATGGCGGGGGCAGGCCTAGGAAATGTTGTAATAAAAGGTTTAGACTAGTTGTGTCCTGTTTTTTTATCTTATGTCTGTGCGGTGTGTCCTCACAATCTTTCACAGCATGATCTTGAATACTAAGAGGCTGCATTCCTACTCATGTGTAAAGCCAGTCAGACTACAGTATCTGGTGGTGGTACTTTGGTAACATGATGCCAAATTCCTGAGCGTTCATGTAGATAATGGTGCAATTCACTTGTCCACTAAGCGACACCCTATCACCAATATCCTCAAATAAAATGTATTATTTCTCTTCTGCAGCATTCTTTGAAAGTGAGCTGTTTATGAAGGTCAAACACTATCCTCTTTTCCCTTGTGGCTTCTCCTCTCCTTAATTTGACATCTTCAGAGTTCAATGTATGTAATATACCAGGGAGATATGTAGACTGTAGCTAAGAAAGTAATACTAAGTGTGTGTTGTGTCATATCTGTTAGTATCCCATGTGCTTCACCCTAATAATTTCCTGTAAACAATTTTGGGGAAGTTTGCCCCACAAAGATTTACATGCTAAAATCGCTACTGATTATAATCAACGTGGGATGGCAGGTGACCACAGACGCAAATCTAAGAGATGTAATTATGAAGCTCTCTTCTCCTGAGGGAAAAACATTGAGCAAAAAAATGTCAATTATAGATGCTAGCACAAACTTCGCGATGGAAAGATATGCTGTAGCCTGGGAACAGAGGGTTTAAAGACGGCTGTTACATCTTTACAAGCCACGACCCTCCAGTCACACTCGTGGGAGGACAGCAATATGCCAAGGAGGGACAGGATAGCCGCCAACACTGGGTCGCGCAGGAGCCCGGTGGAGGTAGCCGGAGCGGCGGCGTTGCAGCGGAGGAATAAGGACCAGCCTGATGTGTGGAACTGCAGGAAATAAGCTTTAAACATGCTAAATGTTCTCTCCGCCAACAAGAGGGGTGTGTACACAGTTTGGGTAATGAACAGTGCCTGCGCGGGATGTTACCCAATGCTGGATGGATGACCTGAGTGAAAAAGTTTGGGAACCCCTGCTATATCGCACAGTAATAGGCTACGGTAGCCTACCCATAATGTCAAATATTTACATAAGCTACTGGTCTATTTACTGTGTTGGCAGAATGTTTTAATCTTTTGCGGTAATGCTGTATCCGGCAAAGGACTGTGTCAGTTTCTGAAAGAGAGAATAATGGCAAATGGTTGTGCACATGTCAGTGAACGTTTAAATTCAACATTGGATCGGCTTTCCCCCCAATCTAAATATGGACTGCCCGCAAATTCGTTAACATTGTCCAGGGCAAACTACAAAAAAAATGCAATTACTGTACATACATTGAAGTAGGCCTATATGTATGCTACTGTAAAATATCAACTGTTCACCTTTTAAATTTGACTTTATATTGTACCATTGGCTTCCCTGAAAACAGGTACTGACAGGAGGAGCAGTATGAGTCTGTAGGGGGTCATCACACTGGATGGGTATGGTGATAGAGACTTTGACTTCATTCACACAATGAAGAAGCAGATGTCCCTTCCAGTGATGTGGAGCTGACCTTGGACCTTGTGCCAGTAAGACCCTCCCTCACTCCCTCTTCAATGGTAAGGTCCCTTGCACCATAGGGACACCACTACTGTGGTTCCCACCAGACCCTCCAGTGAGGCACCCAGGATCCCAGACCCCGTGACCTAAAGCCCGGACTCCTGCATATCCATCCCTGTAGCCATTTGAATGCCTTTATGCCCTCCTCTTCGTTATCTGTGGCCCACTTTACAGACAACATCCCATCCAACGCCTGATCTGAGGACCCTTTTTTAGCAGCAACGGGGTAAAGCGCTTGGCCCTAACCACTGCTCCATAATTGCTGGCTGTTAACCTCCCTCTCCTTATGGTGTGCCAGTTGGGGTTGGTGCGCTGTCCAACTGTTGCCTGCCGTATAGCCTCCTGCTGCTCTGTTGACAGTGCCATGTCAGCCAGGATACCTGCATGCCCCAGGTGCCCTTATTTTTTAAACTTCTTCGGGATCGGTGTCCCTTCCATGGGACGGTTGAGCTAACGTAGGCTAATGCGATTAGCATGAGGTTGTAAGTAACAAGAAAATTTCCCAGGACATAGACATATCTGATATTGGCAGAAAGCTTAAATTCTTGTTAATCTAAATGCACTGTCCAATTTACAGTAGCTATTACAGTGAATGAATACCATTCTATTGTTTGAGGAGAGTGCACAATTTTGAACATGAAAAGTCATTAATAAACAAATTCGGCACATTTGGGCAGTCTTGATACAACATTTTGAACAGAAATGCAATGATTCATTGGATCAGTCTAAAACTTTGCACATACACTGCTGCCACCTAGTGGCCATAATCTAAATTGCACCTGGGCTGGAATAATACATTATGGCCTTTCTCTTGCCTTTCAAAGATGATGGTAAAAAAAAAATTACTAAAGAATGGTTGGCTTTTTCTTTGATCTTTTACCAGATCTATTGTGTTATATTCTCCTACATTCCTTTCACATTTTCACAAACTGTGAAAAAGTGTTTCCTTTCAAATGGTACCAAGAATATGCATATCCTTGCTTCAGGGCCTGAGCTACAGGCATGTAGATTTGGGTATGTCATTTTAGGTGAACATTTTTAAAAAAAGGGGCGGATCCTTACGAGGTCCGGTACAGACAGGGTGACAGGGAGGGTAGCTGATGTTCTGGCTCAGGTTCAAGGAGACATGCCGTCCCTCTGATCCTGCCCCAAAGACGGTTCCTTGGCCACTGAAGATCCTTGTCTGTGGGCTCTCGGGACAGAGGGTTGTAGTCTTCAACCGGGTACAGGTCCTCTACTGACTGCACCTGGTTGGGCACGGCTGGCTTCCTCAACTCGCATTCCACATGGGTACGCCCGATATTGTAGCAGCACCCACCCGTAGCACTCGCTCCAGCAGGTATATCTCACTGGCCACCCCCAAAGCCAACACCTCCTTTGGCCGCCTTTCCTTCCAGTTCTCTGCTGCCAATGACTGGAATGAACTACAAAAATCGTTAAAACTGGAGACACTTATCTCCCTCACTAGTTTTAAGCATCAGCTGTCAGAGCAGCTCACAGATCACTGCACCTGTACATAGCCCAACCAACTACCTCATCCCCTACCATAGTCATTTATTTATCTTGCTCCTTTGCACCCCAGTATTTTTACTTTGCACATTCATCTACTGCACATTTACCATTCCAGTGTTAAATTGCTATACTGTAGTTACTTTGCCACCATGGCCTATTTATTGCCTTATGTTCCTTATCCTACCTCATTTGCACACATTGTATATAGATTTGTTTTTTTNAGCTCGCTGGTAACCATAGCAGCACCCACCCGTAGCACTCGCTCCAGCAGGTATATCTCACTGGTCACCCCCAAAGCCAACACCTCCTTTGGCCGCCTTTCCTTCCAGTTCTCTGCTGCCAATGACTGGAACGAACTACAAAAATCGTTGAAACTGGAGACACTTATCTCCCTCACTAGTTTTAAGCATCAGCTGTCAGAGCAGCTCACAGATCACTGCACCTGTACATAGCCCAACCAACTACCTCATCCCCTACCATAGTCATTTATTTATCTTGCTCCTTTGCACCCCAGTATTTTTACTTTGCACATTCATCTACTGCACATTTACCATTCCAGTGTTAAATTGCTATACTGTAGTTACTTTGCCACCATGGCCTATTTATTGCCTTATGTTCCTTATCCTACCTCATTTGCACACATTGTATATATATTTGTTTTTTATTCCTACTGTATTAGTTTACTCCAATGTGTTTGTTTACTCCAATGTGTAACTATGTGTTGTTGTATGTGTTGAACTGCTTTGCTTTATCTTGGCCAGGTCGCAGTTGTAAATGAGAACTTGTTCTCAACTTGCCTACCTGGTTAAATAAAGGTGAAATAAAATAAATAAAAATAAAATTGTGAGCCACCAAAATAGGCTGCATGACTAGGGCTGTTGCGGTGATCATATTACCGCCACACCGGCGGTCACAAGTCATGAAGGCAGTCAAATTCCATGTGACCGTTTAGTCATGGTAATTAGGATTCTCCAAGCTCTGATGTTGCTGATGGTCATTAGTAGCCTACCAAACTTGCTAACTACCTGGTATTCAGCGCTATATTGTCCCTGTAATCACTCTGACATCAATGCAAATGTATCAAAAATCTAATCAAACACTTCATGAGAGCCCATGAGCTCATGTTGTGCAACATTTCTATAGGCTATACAATTGTGCGAGAAAACTATTAAAAAGAGGAGGATCCCATCAGCATTATATAGGCTAGGCCTACTATATTCATTTCTCAACTTTCCTAATATTAAGCGCATTGCTTATTTTACAACAGGAGTATAGCCTACCTGGCTGGCATGGAAATGAACCATGAGAAAAGCGTCCTCCATTCGCTATTTAAGTGCATAGATGATGGGTATTTTTTCCCGCTGACCCTGTTTCGAGACAGGTGCATGATAATGGTCCATTCTAAATCAAAACAAATTTCACACATATTTGTCAGCCAACAAGATGAGTAGGCCTAACGAACAGCAGAAGCACTAGCCTATGTCAATCTACTATCCACCATAGTACAAAAGTTGACCTATTCCATTCTGTGTGAGAAATAAATATTCCAAACACAGTCTGGGATGCGATATATCCCAAATTAATACAACCACTAGCATCAACATTTTTTTTTTACGCAATGTGGCTGACGCAACAGATCAGAACGTTTAGCTTTAAGTGTTGATAAACTATTAGGCTATTTCTTCACATTATCAACGCAGCAATGCGCACATGGCAGTAGGCTATAAGCACGAATGTTCCATTAGCGGGAAAACACCATTATCAAAAGTGACCACAAATGCTATTAAGCATGTAATGCCTTTATAATAAAGGTGCATTTTTAAGGTGAATATTATCTTCCCCAAACTTGAAACTCCGCGTTGTGTATGTGTGCCAGTTAGGTTCTACGCCCCTTGTAAAGCGGATTAATGTGCTTAATTTTAAGAAGTTATTTGGCCACTTTAGTTGTGATACAAACTTTATTAAAACATGTAGGCCTTTGGGCTAGGCTACATGAGGTGTGCGACTATGATTCGAAAAAGTCCCAAAGAAAAGGCATTGTTTATTGCCTTATGCTAGGCATCATTCACAAGTGATAGGCTAATATTGTCACCCAGACTTAATCCTGTCTTTACATATACTAAATAATATATGTGTGAAATTTGTTTTGATTCAGAATGAACCATTATCATGCACCTGTCTCGAAACAGGGGCAGCGGAAAAAATACATGTAATCTATGCACTTAAATAGCGAATGGAGGATGCTTTTCTCGTGGTTCATTTTCATGCCAGCCAGGTAGGCTATAATCCTGTTGTAAAGATAAGCAATGTGCTTAATATTAGGAAAGTTGCGGAATAAATATAGTAAGCCTAGCCTTTAGAAAACTGATGGGATCGTATTATTTTTACTAAGTTTTCACTCACTATAGCTGCAGACTTATAGTGGTCTTCTCCATTTTTAATGCTCACGCTCATCCTTGAAAAATAACATAAGGTCTGAAATAGACAATGAAGTCGACATACTGTACAAACAGTTATCTAGGATTTTTTTTGATCTACCGCTCTGCTAACTAACTAGCTAAAGTGTAGTCAGTGGCTAGCTAAGACAGAGAAAGGGGACGTAAGAAGTTCATGGATTGGACACAGAAGGTCTCTGATCGCGCTGGTGAACGGTAGCTGATAGTGTCAGCTAGAGATGATATTCAGGAGCTTCCAGCAGGAATTTGTAGTCTTGCTGAGGTCTTCTCTATTGCTAATTACCATTTCAATATTTTTGTGTTATTGAGGCAAATATATTGATAAAAATCACCTTGTCCGAGAGAGAATTACACTGTTAAGCCTACACGAAACACAGACCTTATCTGAAGTAGTACTAAAATCCCAGATGCAAAAATGAATGGTGAAAAAACTATTGGAACCATTACCGGGTTAATGGCTAGGTTTTATGGGTATTATGATGTGTTCACTGTGCTGGACTATCGGCCGTATACCACATCCCCCCAGGCCTTATTGGTTAATTAAACCATGGCATTGTTGAATACTCGTTTCTGATTGACTTGAAGGTCATTCTAGAGTGTGCATTATTTAAGTGATAATGCCCAAAAAGCTGGTGTTTGGAGGATATGTTGGCATAGGTGTTGTTAGGCAAACCGTGCCAATATATCCTCCAAACACCGGCTTCGAGGGCATTATCACTTTTATACAATGGGTTACCAACATATTCAAATAATGATTTACATATTCTCATTAAAAACGTTATTTTGATCAATTTATTCATACTATTTCATCCTTCCACAAGATATAGTCCCAACACAAATCTAGGGTTGCTACCCAAACCGGCTGGTCGTTCGTTCTATCGGTTCGGTTGCCAGAGACGCGACACAGTCGTTCAGTCTTTTTGTTCTGTATCTATGGACGCGGCCCAGTCTGTCACACCATGATCTGTTTCACCTGTGTTTGTGATTGTCTCCACCCCCCTCCAGGTGTCACCCATCTTCCCCATTATCCCCTGTGTATTTATACGTGTGTTCTCTGTTCGTCAGTTGCCAGTTCGTCTTGTTCGTCAACCAGCGTTTTTGTTCTCAGCTCCTGCTTTTCCCAGTCTCTCTTTTTCTCACCCTCCTGGTTTTGACCCTTGCCTGTCCTGACTCTGAGCCTGCCTGACCACTCTGCCTGCCCCTGACTCTGAGCCTGCCTGACCACTCTGCCTGCCCCTGACTCTGAGCCTGCCTGACCACTCTGCCTGCCCCTGAGCCT
>QNTS01001810.1:241195-273178 GCA_003317085.1 Hucho hucho
GCCTGCCTGACCACTCTGCCTGCCCCTGACTCTGAGCCTGCCTGACCACTCTGCCTGCCCCTGACTCTGAGCCTGCCTGACCACTCTGCCTGCCCCTGACGATGAGCCTGCCTGACCACTCTGCCTGCCCCTGACTCTGAGCCTGCCTGACCACTCTGCCAGCCCCTGACTCTGAGCCTGCCTGACCACTCTGCCTGCCCCTGAAGATGAGCCTGCCGACCTGTACCTTTTCCCCTTCTCTGGATTATTGACCTCTGCCTACCCTGACCCTGCCTGCCGTCCAGTACCGTTGCCCCACCTCTGGTTTACTGACCCCTGCCTGACCTGACCTGTCTATTGCCTGCCCGTTGGATTATTAAACCCTTGTTAATTTGATGTGTCTGCATCTGGGTCTTACCTTCATACCTGATACAGTCGTTCGTTCTAAATGTTCCATTGCCATACTGGCTGGCGACATACTTATCCCTTGCTTGCTAGCTAGCCAACTACGGCTAATGTACAGTCACGTCAAAAAGTGCAGCCAGAATAGCAGCAAAGTAGCTGCATTTGCGTTTGTTTAAGCTGTTTTCTAGTGACATTTATTTGGGTACATCCATAACGATTTCGCCTGGTATAGAAAATGTGCTCTCTCATCAGGACACTGTTGTTCAGAGAAGCTAGCCAACAACACAACTAACACAATCACTTCAAACTGAAGCTGGAAAGACAGCAAACTAAATCAAATTGTATTTGTCACATGCGCTGAATACAACAGGCATTTGTAACCTTACAGTGAAATGCTTACTTACAAGCCCTTAACCAACAATGCAGTTTTGGGAAAATAGAGTTAAGAAAACATTTACTAAATAAAGTTTAAAAAAAAGTAATACAATACCAATAATGAGGCTATATACAGGGGGTATCGGTTAGTCGAGGTAATTAAGGTCATTTGTACATGGGGGGTGACAATGCAAATAGTCCAGGTTGCCATTTGATTAATTGTTCAGCAGTCTTATGACTTGGGGGTAGAAGCTGTTAAGGAGCCTTTTGGACCTAGACTTGGCGCTCCGGTACTGCTTGCCATAGCAGAAAGAACAGTCTATCAGTTGGGTGACTGGAGTCTTTGACAATATTTGGGGCCTTCCTCTGACAACGCCTAGTATAGAGGTCCTGGATGGCAGGAAGCTTGGCCCCAGTGATGTACTGAGCCGTACGCACTATCCTCTGTAGCGCCTTATGGTCGGATGCCGAGCAGTTCCCATACCAGGCGGTGATGCAACTGGTCAGGATGCTCTCGGATATTGCAGCTGTAGAACGTTTTGAGAATCTGGGGACCCATTCCAAATCTTTTCAGGGGAAACTTAGGGGAAACTAACTGCGCTTCGTTTCCTGCCTGTCTGTCTCATCCCGACATGTTCATTACTATGGGAGAGCTGGAGATCGAATTTGAATATTGAGGCAATGTTGCAAATGTTGGAGAGACAGACAGCAAGGTTTATACAAATCTCCACTGTTGAAAACTAAATGTTAGTCTAAAAGAAATTAGATAATGTCAAGATGCTTTTTATAGTGGAGATCAAGTTTATAAATTGCCTGGCTGGGCTGATGAGACAGTGGATTGCTCAGTCAGATGGAACAGAGTAAATAGGCATTTTAATGTCATAGATTTAGCCAGTGGTAACTTGTGGAATAGACACTGGCTGGAATGCGCTTTTAACCAATCAGCATTCAGGATTAGACCCACCCGTTGTATAATTAAGCAATAATGCATGAGGAGATGTGGTATATGGCCAATATACCATGGCTAAGGGCTGTTCTCATGCACAACGCAGACCTGCCAACCCTGTCCAACTTTTCAGAGTACCAGATGGGCTTCAACTCGCAAATCTATTGCAAAGGCATTTTAGAAGCATTGCCTCTATAGCTAATACCGGACACTCATTCATTCTTCATCGCGCCAAGATGTTTATATTTATTTTTTATTATACTTTTGTAATGCTTTTTGTGACTGGATCATAATTACAGTTACAGTCTATCAGGTTGCGTGATCCTCGTAATGTTACGTGGAAAATACAACTAATGGGACGCAGAATTAAATGTATATCACACTCCCACAAATGCGACCAGTTATTTTTCGTATTTGCATTTAATTTCTTTCACTAGCAAATGCGAGTGAACTGCTGGCACTTTAGAGCCCACTAAATGACAATCTTATGTTCGCTAACGTTAGCTTGAAACAATTAGTGTTTACCTTTCCACAACACACAGAGTCGAAAAGGGATTTGTCCATGTGTTTACGTACAGCTGACAGTCAAACTCAGCATCAAAACAAACAGGAGGGGCAGACACCGGGTAGCTACGTCGAATAATGATGTATTAATCTCCATGTCCGTTGACACAAACTCCGTACATGTCTGTGAATAGCAGCTCGAGAATCTGGATGTTAGATTTACTCAGTGGATTTATTTTTCATAAAAATGTACAACAAACAAAATCAGGTCGTATTCATTTCTGCGTACTTTTAACTCGGATCTCATACCTGCGTACATGGACAGAGAATTGCATAGTTGGCATAGCTGGTCTGCACGACGCAACGCGTTGTGACTGGACACAGCCCTTAGCCGTGGTATATTGGCCATATATCACAAACCCCCGAAGTGCCTTATTGCTATTATAAACTGGTTACCAACGTAATTAGAGCAGTAAAAACAAATGTTTTGTCATACCCGTGGTATACTGTCTGATATACCACGGCTGTCAGCCAATCAGCATTCAGGGCTCGACCCACCCAGTTTATAATTCCCTATAATGCACTGTATATTTGCATGGTAAAATTCGATGTCTATTCATAGATTGCACCTCCGTCACTCGGTCTCGTCATGCCATTGTTATAGTGGTGCCCTAAAGTGGTGATAAACCCAGTCATTCTGGACGGAGGCTAATTACTGAATTACACTATAGTGCCTGTAAATACTATGACATTGCTAAAGTAGTAAAATATTTAGTGGTGCCCTAAAGTGGTGATAAACCCAGTCATTCTGGATGGAGGCTAATTACTGAATTACACTATAGTGCCTGGAAATACTATGACATTGCTAAAGTAGTAAAATATTTAGTAGGAAACAACTTTGCCAGCATTATCATGTCGTCAAATTTACTTTAGACAGATGACAATGTTGTCATTAGCTAGCAAAGTTAGTCAAAAATAGCTAGCAATGCTAACGTTATACTGCATCTAAAGTCAATCTGGAGACATCAAACTGATGACAAAAGTTTTTCCTACTAATTATTTGCCTCCTTTGAATGTCATTGAATATCCAAGCCACTGTAACAAATTCTTATTTACAATGACGGCCTACCCCGGCCAAACTCTAACCCGGACGACGCTGGGCCAATTGTGCGCTGCACTATGAGACTCACAATCACAGCCAGTTGGTATACAGCCTGGAATTGAACCAGGGTCTGTCGTGACACCTCTAGCACTGAGATGCAGTGCCTTAGACCGCTGCGCCAATCTATCAATAGATTATAGGTTTTCTCAAAATATGTTACATATATAGTTATACACATTTATAGTTATTAAATAGTTTTGTCTTTCTCTTATTTTTTTCTGGATGCATAAATTATTATTTAATCCAATTTCAATTTAATAATCAAATTTTCATATCTTGTTTCAGTTTATCCCATTTCAGAGCGCTCGACGGGACTTTTATTTAGAAAATCGTGAGATAAAAACACGTGACCGGATGTAAGAACCTCACTGCTTTGTTTACGTTACTTGGGGTAGCTACTCGACTAGCATTCCTCAAAATGTCAAAATTAGAGTTGCTGAGATTGTTTCTCAACGAAAGATTGACAGCTGCTGCTGATGAGATATTTGGGACAATTGAAAAGACAATTGTAGAGTACCAGGAAGAAGTGTCCCGCACGAAAGAGGAGAACAACCGTCTACGGAGGATGCTAAGGTTACAAAAAACAGGTTTGGGACATTTTAAAACTCTTATGGGCACTAGCTAGCTCCTACTGCTTTGATATTACTGCATCTAGCTAGTACTGATTCATGTGAAGCTCATCAATATTTGCCCTTCTCACTCAAATTGCATTGCCAGCATAGCCCCATGGATTCTCGAGATCTAATTCTATAGCTACCTACCTGCATTCTACACATTTTGTCAGACCCCAAAAAGATGCAGGTTTGCCTGGCCTGCTTCAGCTCTGCAGGCTCACTATGCTGTAGGTTTTACAAAAGTAGGAATCAAAAGACAATCTTGTGCATGGGGTGGGAGGAAATATAAGCTATGAGTGGCAGGTGTTCGAATCCCAGCTGTGGTTTAGATCCAGACTTGGCGTATCTTTGTTTTCTACTTATTACTACTTAGATTTATTGCTTTCATCATGTCATTTTATATATTTTTTATCCATTCTCCCTTAGACTCCCAGCCACTGACTGTCTCTGATGAGGATCTTCCCCTTGAGCAGCAGCACTGTGAGCAGGAGTGGAGCCCAAGTCTGGAACAGGATGGTCCAGAGGCCACACAGATTAAAAAGGAGCAGGAGGAACTCCGGACCAGTCGGAGGGAAGAGCAACTTCAATGGCTAGAGTCTGGTACCAAAGACTTCACATTCAGTCCTGCCTGTTTGAAAAGTAACTATGATCCGATTCAGAACCCAACTCATTCATCACATCTTCACCAAGTACAAAGTGAGGAAAGCAGAGAGAACCCAACTCATTCATCACCTCTTGACCAAATACAAAGTGAGACAAACAGTGAGAACCTAAGTCAGTCCTCATACCTTCACCAAATAGAAAGTGAGGAAGACGGAGAGAACCCAGCAGCTCAGTCCTCATATCTTTACCAAATACAAAGTCAGGAAAACCGCGAGAAACCATGGCAATGCAGTGTTTGTGACAAATGTTTCAGCAATATTCATCATCTGAAAGCGCATGTGAGGAGTCACACAGGGGAGAGACCGTATAAGTGTCCTATATGTAGAAAATGCTTTATGACAACAAGCGCATTGAATAGACATCAGACAATTCACACTGATGGAAAACCGTTTAGGTGTAATTATTGCGGCAAATCCTTCAAATGGATGAACTCCCTTGGAAGGCACATAAGGATTACCCACGAGAGGGAGAATATATGACAGTACCTCGTGTGGGGAAAGGTCAACAGTTGTTATGAATCCTGATGCTTTTTATATACTATTGCCATATAATATTATAATATGCCTTATGCTATTGCCATATAATTACACTATAACAAAATAGAACACTATATTATAGTTAATTATAGGATATCTATGGCTATTGTGTGTGTGTGTTGTCTTTTTATGTGTTTGTAACCACTTTCCCAGGGACTACAGAAGTCTTGATCAATGTGCGTTGTCTTTGTCAAATAAATCAAATAAGGTGTATCTTACACTGGTCTGTGCATAAAGATTGTTTTTCTCTTGTTCATATGGTGTAATGTCACATCTCTTTTGTCCTTTTCCTCCAGTGATCACAAGAGCCAAAACATTTTCCATATGCCTGCATTACTGTAATTTTTTTTTACCTCAGTGATCTTTCTAATGTGCACAACTGGAGGCAAAAAATGCAAAAATGGAACACACCAAATCTGTTGCCATAGTCTTATCCCTATTTAGCTATGTTTCTGAGTTTGATGCCATTGAAGAAACATTTTAAATAATTAAAGCATTTAAATAACTCAGTCCGAGAACTAAGGAGATGTCACATGACTTAGATTTGAGACTGATGATTTGAAATTATCTGGCCAGGTTTGTAACGTTTTGTCACTGCCTGCTCATTTTGTGACACGGTCTCCATGGATTAGGCTGTCAATCAACACGGATTGGGTGAGCCACAGTAGCGCAGTGAGAAGGATTTGGGGCGGTAGGTGTGAATCTGAATGCGAAAAATAAATAAACAATGCATACACATTTTTGCCTTTTCTTATTCTATCTGGTCACTAACATAGGCCTACGGCATTACACCAAATTATTGTAATCTGTGTTTCAGAACCAAGAAATTGCGTGTCTTGACTGTTGATCAAATTACCATTCATCAGCATTGGCGCGCAAAAGCAGGCGCACAAATCCAGATTAGTGACCAGAAAGCACTTGTTTAATTTTCTGCCTGGCAAAAACAGAGTAGCCTACCGACGTTAATATTATCCATATAAAATTCAGTTTAGCAATCTGCTACAGACGCATCTTTGCCAGAACAATAGGCTATCTGGGGATTTCATTGATCATTTTCATATTTCAGATAGGCCTAGTTTGGTTGGGTAATAATTACATACCTCAATGGTGGTACTGGCTATATGTCTAAAGATAGCTGTAACATTGAACTATCTTCAATACTTATGGGATGAAGATGTAATTTCGATATTTGTGAGGAAGAAAAAGGCTACAGACAGATCATGCTTTCCATCCGACCCTGCAACCCCCGCTGCATACAGGTAGGCGATATGATCCTGCTTGCTCTGGACTCCAGAGAAGTGAAAATGTGACGTGATATCCCTAGTTCATATTGACTGCTAACATTAATGACTTTTTGTGCTGCCTAACCAATGCTGGGGTGTTTATGCCTAGTGGTAGTTCAGGAGACAAGTCAAAGAATTCTTCAATTTTTTGTTGTTGTTGATTAGGCCTTTTCCAAAATATGCAATATCTTGCGCGTGGACTAGCCTATAGCCTATGTTCTGTTCAGTTTGAGGAGATCGTGAAAATGAGAAGGACCAGAGGTCAACTTTGATAGCTTGCTAACACTATAATGGATTTTAATAAAAAAAACAATATGTTTCTTCCCAATTATGTATTTATCCGAGTTATTTACCTCACAATAAGCCAGATTCTAGTAACTTGTGGTGCTGAAGCTTGAATCAGCAGCCGTGGCACAATCAATCGAAAATGGACAGCTCATGGAGTAATTAAGTAATTCATTTCAACCGTCTTCATTTTAGTTAGACTTTACTAACAACCAGAGGGCTTTGTGTTGGAGCCTATTTATTCATATTGAAGAAATAAGAGGTAGGCCTACCTGTTTGACAGAAATTGGGCTGGGCTGCTATATCCATAGATTTGTAGGCCAATTCCTCCAATCATGCACTCTTTAAATGCACTCTTTAAATCTCCGTGTCAGTGAAGGGCTGTTAAGTTAAAACCAGCATTGAGGGGGTATGAGAGCGTATGCCATAGGCCTACTTAAAAATATATATAAAAAAAATAAAATGCCAAAAAGCGCAGGCCTACCCATTGTTAGTTTAAGATTTTGAAGAAAATAAAACCGATCCGATTATTTAAAGTGATTCTAGAAACAAGCTGTAAAATACCCTGGAAAGACGTGATTCCGATGCATTTGCGATATCATTGTTTAGTTTCTTTGACATTGAGGCTGAGATAAAACCTTCTATAGCCTGGGAGACTGCTTGGGAAGTAATCTAATTCTGTCACTATGAATTGATTTAAAGCTATTCACACTCTGTACAGGTGAAGATGTTTACATTGGGTTAAGCCACGGAAGAAGAGTAGCCAGCAGTTAAAGCTTACATTTGTCTGCATCGGTTGGCCTACTCGTTCTAAGGGTGGAAAGGTTGGCCTACTCGTTCTAAGGGTGGAAAGGTTGGCCTACTCGTTCTAAGGGTGGAAAGGTTGGCCTACTCGTTCGAAGGGTGGAAAGGTTGGCCTACTCGTTCTAAGGGTGGAAAGGTAGGCCTAACTTTAGAATGTACCACCCTCAGATTCCTAATGACGTCTCACATTTAATTATTTGCAAATAGGGACAGTTTCGTTGCAAACAAGACACACTGATTTGGCATTGGAGAAATGTGACAAAATGAACACAAGGGCCTATCTCTCTGTCCATTCTTAGCCTGTAATTTCGGTAGTTCGGTCGTTTGTGTGGTATTAACAAATATTGAGATTCGGACCATGTCACTTGAGACTTGTTTGTGACTCGAACAATAGTGACTTGGTCCCACCCCTGAGTGGTACACATAAGGAGCGAAATTGAGAATGTTCATAGAAATCCGAACTGAAGGTGTCCACTCCACTCCTGTAGGTAGCGACATTGCAGAATGCGTTAGGCCGTGGTGCACACACTACGCAGGCTTTTGGCAGAGCAGATCCATGAACATCTATCATTGATGAACGAAGTTGTTGTCAACGAATAGCGTTGTCACAGATTGTTAGCTAGCTAGCACTAGCATTCTGTAAAAATGTCTAACATACAGTTGTTGAGAGTGTTTCTCACTCAGCGGTTAACTGTGGCTGCTGAGGAGATATTTGGGGCAGTTGAAAAAACGATAGCTGAGTACCAGGAAGATGTTTCCCGTTCGAAAAAGGAGAACGACCGTCTACAGAAGATTCTTGACATCGTTATTAAACCTGAGATAAAGTTACAAAGAGCAGGTTTGTGACATTTATTATTCAAACCTACATGTCATACAAACTGACAAGGTTAGTTATTTCATTTTGAGAGCCAGTGTCGACAAAAGTAACATTATGCTACATTATTGAAGATTCAACGCGCATGCTCGCCCTCAGGATTCCTCCTGTTCCAGACATTATTTCCCTGTTTTTGTTGGGTGTAAATTCACTTGCCACATAGCCTAATAGTTTTTTGCCCGTTTTAGATTTTTTGTTGATGTACTATAATTTAGTCAATATTTGATGGATTTGTATATCCAAAAGCGTTGAGTATGTTGCTCCATTATGCATCTGTTAAATTTACCAGAACTGTATTTTTGACCTTTTATCAATTTTGATAAATAATGTAACGTTGTAACGTTAGTAGACTTCTCTCCCTCCAGACGTCCAGCAGCTCACTGTATTGGAAGAGGAGGTTCACCCTGAGCAGCAGCCCTGTGTGCAGGATTGGAGTCCTAGTCTTGGACAGAAGGACAGCGAGCCCATACGGATAAAAAAGGAGCAGGAGGAACTCAAAAAGCAACTTCAGTGGCTGGAGTCTGACACCAGAGAGTTCATATTTGATCCTTTCTGTGTAAGTGATTATGATCAGGACCCAACTCAGTCCTTGCAAATCCAAAGTGAGGAAAATAGGTTGAGAGATTCTCAACCAAACATTGTAACTGGACAGATCAAAACAGAACCTGATGGAGAGGACTACAGAATATCAGAACCAACCTGTTCTTCAGCTCAGAGTAAAAATAGTGAACATGTCAATGGGATGGAAACCAAAGGAGCGCAGTCTGTTATAAAGTCACACAAACCAAAGACCACAAGAAAACAAAAAAGAAAACAAACCTATAGCAGTGAAAATGGCATGAAATGTACTCCATGTTCTTGTAAGGTTTGTGGGAGGTCTTTTCGGTATAAGCGTCCCTTTTTTAATCATGTGCAAAGTCATGCACATATAGAGGATAAAGAACATCTCTGTGGTGTGTGTGGAAAGCACCTAGATTCTAAAGAGAGTATGAAAGATCACCTCCAAACTCACATCGTAGCTGAGCCTGAGTTTTGTCATGTTTGTGGTAAAACGTTCACCACGAAGCTTAGGCTGAAAAAGCACATGAGGGTTCACACAGGAGAGAAACCATATCGCTGCGATGATTGTGGCAGGTGTTTCAGCGATGCCGCCAATTTGATCGGACACAAAAGGACTCACACCGGCGAGAAACCATATTGCTGCCAGGAATGTGGCCAAGGATTCACTCAAAGTGGACATCTGGTTTTGCACAGGAGGAGACATACTGGGGAGAAGCCATATCTCTGTTCTGTTTGTGGCAAAAGTTTCAGCACCAGATCAAATTATACAGGACACATGAGAGTTCACACAGGGGAGAAACCGTACAGCTGCCATGATTGTAGCAAATGTTTCAGCAATACTGCTAATCTGAGCGCACACAGGAGGATTCATACAGGGGAGAAACCATATTGTTGTGATTATTGTGGCAAAGGATTTACTCAGAATGGAAATCTTAAAATGCACATGAAGACACACAGGAAATAAATCTTATAGGCTAATTGCTGTGTTTGTGAGAAATATCTCAGCACTGACACCCACCCAACTTGAGAATCCACACAGGAGAGAAATACATCTCTTTTGTGACTGTGGCAAAGCCATTGCACAGTGGAAATTTGGCAAGGCATAATTAGAATGTACAAAATGTATAAAATGTCAGAATTCAGCATGCACAACAACATTTCAACAGTTTGATAACACTGGAGAGAACTGTGATCTGACTCATCTGACAGTGATTTTGAGGTTTCACACACAGTGGTGAGAGACTATACAAGTGTCCAATAAATAATGCTTTATCACAAGTTTATTCCTAGTTGAGGAAAAAGTTTAGGCCTACATTGCAATCCCTGCTGCAAGTGCTTCAAATGGACTCACTAGGAAGGCACATTCACAACAGGGAGAAAACATGGCAGGGCCTTCAGGGAATGGGCATCAGACAGAGGATTGAGAGGCATATTCTCACTTCCACCAGTAAGAGGAGATGGGGTCTAGTACATACCCACAAGAACCTGGTTCTTGGATCAACAAGATATGACTGTACTAGCTTGAACTTACAGAACATTGTTAAAAGTCCACTTGAACATTGCGCAACAGATTGCTGAGCAGCAGGAGTCCCGGCTCATTAGTATGACACAGGACACACATTTGAGCTGCTGTCCTGTATCTTGAAAACAAAATGTTGCATTTTTTGTCTTGAAAGTAAAATGCCTTCTCCAGTAATACATCATATCTGTTTTTAACACTGTTGTGTTGTTGTCTTACTTTTCAAAATGTTTGTTACTTCATGCCTTTCATACCAAAACTATTGTCATACCTCTGAGTTTAATGTCAATTTGCTCGCAAAGAAAATAAATACTTGTCTATTTCATTGTATATGTATTGACAGGTATAAATAATTAGTATGCTATGTTCCAGGTGAACTATTAAATGTGCATGGGCTACCATCTGAAATGTGTGCTTCTTATTTTAACCAGAAACTTGAATATCATAAAATATCAAAATGTATGATAATTTTTATATCATACATTTTCCAAACATCCAAAACGTGGCACAGAATAAATAGCAGATATGCTGTAATGGGAAATGATTTGGGTAATTATTTCCCTGTATTTGATTTACTGTTGATATGTAATAAACATAATTGTGTGGGGAGACAGAAAGATGCGTTCCCTTGGATAATGTATCTATCTATATTTAATTAAGTCGCTTTGTGCCTGTTAGTATAAAATTATCTATTGTAACTAACTATTGATGATATTATTTTTTACCTGTTTAACTGCCAGTATCAAATGTCTGCTAGTGTTGAATGTTATGGTTAAAGTTTGACGCAAGACTGGATTTAAGGACACCCTGATAATGTATCTGTGACACTGTGTGATTCTGTAGCAGCTGATGTGACTTCCTTCAAGCCTCTGGCTGGTGTTTACAGAACATTCGGTGCTGTGGGATTAATATGTAAGGACCGTTAGACATTTTCTATGCTTCTGTTCTGTAGGTGTTTCCCTGAATTGTTGTATTAAACCGGATTGATTTTGATTTGACTTCATCAACGACTGCTCTCCTTTTTGTTCACCTGGACATTCCTGTTACATAATATTCATTGATAACTCATCATTCATAAATATAAATAGCTATATCAGTTATTTGTCTCATTTTCTGCTCCAATTAAATGGCTAATATTTTTTTCCAGTAATAAATGAATAAAAAGACATGGTCTTGATCAAGTTCACACTAAAAAGTATTCTATCCTATTTTTTACTTTTAATTTGAAATTCTTGAAAAAAATAGACCGGAAGTTAGACCCAGCGTTCAATTTCGTTCCACATCACATCCGCTCTGCAACAGCACAGCAGAAGTACATTTTTGTGTTTTTGTATTTCTGAACACAGCAGTGCAGTAAACATTTTCAATTACTGTGAGTATGCCTTCAAAAATATGATTGATGTAACTATTTTGTATGTAGCAAAAGCTATTCGTTTTCATATGCAATGATAGAATAGTGGCTAAGCGTAGCAATAATTGACATGAAGGAACGGTGATGTGGCTTCTACGACCGGAATCGTTATTTAGTGTAAAAAAAATGTCAAAAAGGGAGATATTCAAGGTTTACGAGTAATGACAGTGAACAACTTGTGTGTTAGAATATACATAACTGAATCACAGAAACTAGCTAACTAGCTAGCTAAACGATGTTGCAGTTGAACTGTCCGTGGGCAAGCCCATCAATGATAAGTATTTTCCATTCCATAACCCCAGACTCTCCCTACAGTCTCTAGGCTTTTCACTGTGCATTATTCATTTGTTACAACAATAGAAAGCCTAGTTATGCATTGTGTGAGAGGATTTGTTATCGCTTGTGAAACAGTGGCATTAACCTTTTTATGTTTATTTTCTGTCACTGCCATGTATTTCAGCCTACATCCGCATCAGTTACTCTAATGAAATCTGATGTCCCAAAGGGTGAGAACTGCCTTGTAGACATGGACTCCAAGGCAGGGGATCTCTTCAGCGCTGAGCCAGCTAACGCTGCTGGATCTGGAGGTGTCATGGGAAAGTGTGTGCTGTTGATTTTCTAGCTCTGTCTCTATCTGTTAGTTAATCTGTCTAGTACATGGCTCGCCAATCCTGTTCCTGGAGAGCTACCCTCCTGCATGTTTTTGCTCCAACCCCAGTTGTAACTAATCTGATTCATCTTGTCAACCAGCTAAATATTCGAATCAGGTGAGCTAGATTAGGGTTGGAGTGAACCTACAGGACGGCTCTCCAGGAACAGGTTTGGAGAGCCCTGCTCTAGTGCCAGCAGTCTGTAAACCTGGTTCTAGAAAGCTACAGGGTGTGCAGGCTTTTGTTCCAGCCCAGCACTAACACACCTGAATCAACTTTATGCGTTGTAGCACCATGTATCTCTCTGGGATCATGGTTGGTGACTGGTTCTGGTCCAAATACATTTTATATACAGTCCTCATGTGTAGCCATTCTTCTGTGGCTGTTATTGTGTCTGTAGGACAATTGTGATCTGAATTTGTCTCATATTTTTCTTAATCTAGCCTACCACTAAAGGAACTAGATGGGTCAGTTTGTCCTTTCCTTGTATTATACCTGGCTATGATGTATTGTTCATTCTGTCCACGATCAGTCTCTTGGTTTGATGCTATAAAATTATTCCATCTCCCCATACCTCTTCTTTAGTTTACCACCCTGGCTTTCTGCCTTGCCTCACAGGCTGTGGCTGCCCAAAGGCCTCTCGGCCAGTGTGGCCAAGGAGTGGTTTGATCGTCGCCGTGCGTCCATCCGTCCCTGGGCTGGCTTCGTGGATCACAGAAAGTTCACCAAGCCCCGCAACTTTGGCGAACTGTGCCAGAGGGTGGTGCGCAACTTTGACACCTACAACAGCAACTACACCTTCATCTTCCTCGGCCTCATCCTCTACTGCATGTAAGAGCTGCGGGACAGGAGTTTAAAGACACTGTGGTATTCAGTGAATATAAAAACACAGTAATTACATATTGCATCTAGACAGACTGCTGCCAGCAGCCTATTTTATTTTCAAATTCCAAATCTCAGTGGTTTGAATAGGCCTAGATCTATGCTGGATTGAATTGACTTAGAATCTGTGATTATCAAAGAATGACTCTTTCCCTCTTCCAATCTCCTCCTCTTTACCTCAGTATCAGCTCTCCCATGCTGCTGATTGCTTTGGCAGTGTTTGTTGGTGCCTTCTACATCATCCACCTCAAGTCCCTGGAGTCTAAACTGGTCGTCTTTGGTGAGTAAAGCAGTCATGATCTGTGAGATGATTTATATGGAGCAATTTCAGAGCCAACAGATATTGTATTTGAATTCCATAATTTTGAATTTGTAATAGGATATTGAATTTGAATGTAATATTTTTGAATATGTAATTCACAAATGTAATAATTTAATTATTGTATTTCATGATTTGACACTGAATTGAATGAATATTGCATTGTTTTATTTAATTGAACATTCAAATTCAATATTTATATATTCAATATGGTAGATATTGCATTCATTGTCTATGTATCTAGTTTACAAACTATCAAGTTGATCAAAGTTTCATATATTCAACTTCTCAGATGCATTCTGATGCAGTTTTCAAAATTCAGTTCTCTAAATTCAGATTCAAAACCAGAGACTAACATCCTGGTACTTTGCCAGCCTGGAAAGGTAGAGGAAAGAATCAAACGCTCTATGGTAAACAGAAGCTTCTGGCGGTTTCTGAAGCCAATGTGGCATGTTGAATTTATTTTCTTCTTATGAATTTGGCTCTAGCATCTGAACTGTTTTAGCAATAAGCTATTATGACCCCATTTCTGAAAGGTTAGACTCTCTGAAACATGGACGTGCCTTCTGTTCCCCTCTATGATGCCGCGCAGGACACGTTAGAAAGGAGTGTCAAACATTTGGCCCCCATGAGAATATAGTTGAATAGCCCGGTTAAAGCCCTTCCAAGGATCGCCTTTCCACTCCCTATTAAATCTTGCTCTTGTGACTGACTGGGTTCGAAACAGGCCTCCTGCATGTAACAAGACTGTTAGCCCGCTTAGCTAAAGCCCATAGGGGTGAGTTTAGGAAGCTATCATGTCTTCAAGTCTCCAGCAAGGTTACTCATCAAAAGAGCGGGGTTCATCAAACCACCTCGGTTACATTTAACCCCACTTTGACCTCATACTGAGAGATCACAACACTAATATACAGTGCATTGGGAAAGTATTCAGACCCCTTGACTTTTTCCACATTTTATGTTACAGCCTCATACTAAAATGTTTTTTTTTTTTAATCCCTCAACCTACACACAATACCCCATAATGACAAGCTGAAGCAGGTTTTAGAAATGTATTAAAAATAAAAAAACATAACTTATTTACATAAGTATTCAGACCCTTTGCTATGAGACTCTAAATTGAGCTCAGGTGCATCCTGTTTCCATTTATAATTCTTGATGTTTTTAAAATTGAGTGGAGTCCACCTGTGGTGAATTCAATTGATTGGACATGATTTGGAAAGGCACGCACCTGTCTATATAAGGTCCCACAGTTGACAGTGCATGTCAGAGGAAAAAAACAAGCCATGAGGTCGAAGGCACAGATCTGGGCAGCATTGAAGGTCCCCAAGAACACAGTGGCCTCTATCATTCTTAAATGGAAGAAGTTTGGAACCACAAATACTCTTTCTAGAGCTGGCAGCCTAGCACCGAGCTATGAGCTTTCAGGGGAGAGGGGCCTTGGTCAGGGAGGTGACCAAGAGCCCGATGGTCACTATGACAGCTCTCCAGAGTTCCTCTGGAGATGGGAGAACCTTCCAGAAGAACAACCATCTCTACAGCACTCAACCAATCAGGCCTTTATGGTAGAGTGGCCAGACGGAAGCCACTCCTCAGTAAAAGGCACATGACAGCCTGCTTGGAGTTTGCCAAAAGGCACCTAAACCACTCAGACCATGGGAAACAAGATACTCTGGTCTGATGAAACCAAGATTGAACTCTTTGGCCTGAATGCCAAGCGTCACATCTGGAGGAAACCTGGCACCATCCCTACGGTGAAGCATGCTAGTGGCAGCATCTTGCTGTGGGGATGTTTTTCAGCGGCAGTGACTGGGAGACTAGTCAGGATCGAGGGAAAGATGAACGGAGCAAAGTACAGAAAGATCCTTGATGAAAATCTGCTCAGGACCTCAGACTGGGGCGAAGGTTCACCTTCCAACAGGACAACAACCCTAAGCACACAGCCAAGACAACGCAGGAATGGCTTCGGGACAAGTATCTGAATGTCCTTGAGTGACCCAGCCAGAGCCTGGACTTGAACCCGATCGAACATCTCTGGAGAGAATGGATCTGCAGAGAAAAATGGGAGAAACTCCAAGCTTGTAGCAAGAAGACTCAAGACTGTAATCGCTGCCAAAGGTGCTTCAACAAAGTACTGAGTAAAGGGTCTGAATACTTATTTCAGTTTACATTTTTTATAAATGTGCAAACATTATGGGGTATTGTGTGTAGATTGAGGAACATAAAAAAACATTTTATAGTCTAATAAATCAATTGAATATACACCATCACAATAAATCCATTATTTATTTTAGTCAAGTCTTAAGAAACATTATGTTTTTTCTTCTTCTGAAGAACAGAATATGAGTTGGCCTATTGTATATAATCTGGCTATTCTCCATGCCAAAGGTTGTAGGCTTGTTCATTTAGCTGACAAGATATTCATATAAGTCCCATGCTGTTTTTTTATAGTAAAGGATTTTTTTTAGTATGAACAATATAATTGAACATAGCTGAATAAAATAGAAATTGTATTTTTCCCATTCCGGAGTGAGTGTGCATATGAAGTGGCTATGTTGAGCGTAAAAGTGATAATTTGAAACAGGTCCTATATGCTAGATTTACAGTTATTTGTCAACTTTAGTTGTGAACAATACAAACCTTATATGTTTTGATTTCTAAGACATTCTATGGGCTGCATGATGCGACTATAAGCTATTGATGTTTTGAGAAAGTCGTTAAAAAGCTTGCCTTGCCTCAAGTTCCTTGCCTCAGGCTACACAGCTGTTCTCTCATCAAGTGATCATATTTTCACCCATCAGACTATTTTCAATTTAATCTTGTCTTTACTAATATGTAACATTTAGAATGGCCCAGGGGGAATAAACATGTCATGTGTGTGCACTCGAATAGCGGAGGCTGCGCGCTTTCCCTGGTTCGTTTTTCAATGATGACTGGTAGACTACTTCGGTTTTATAGCGGAGCTGTGCTTAATATGAACAGCTGAGAAATAAATGTAATAACACTTTTTACGCATCAACCACTTGTGAGGAGCATGCTCTTGTTGCGCGACAGGTGATATTCTTCCCAAACTCTATGTCATGGGCTCTCCAACCTTGTTACTGCAGCTACCCAATGCATAATTTGGGAAACCAAGTGGAATCTGTTTGGGAACATCGATAATAACATGTTTTCGCAAAGAAACATATATTTCACTAAACTGTTGACAGCCCCCCTGCACGCTCGAGAAAGGAATAAAGGAGAGAGAGGAGGAGACGGAAATGCATGGTGGTGAGATATTCTGTAGCTAAAGGTAATGTGCGACCCAACAGGCTATTTAAAATCCAATGCAAATTCACTCTACTTGCACCCTGCACATTCAATGAACCAACAGCTTGGCCCAGGGCTATACGTTCTCTCCCAGACTCGTGGATATACATTTTGGAGCGTAGCATAAGGTAACCAGTCCATACAGTATGCATAACAATACAGTCCACACTCAAAGGCTCATAAGCCTATGCATAAGCTCTAACAACCTCTGTAATTTGTCGTTCTGCCCCTGAACAAGGCCCCTGTTCCTAGGCCGTTATTGAAAATAAGAATTTGTTCTTAACTGACTTGCATAGTTAAATAATAAGCTCTAATATGCATATGGGTGTTTTGAATGAATCATCACTTTAGAAAGAGCTGTCCATTTTGTTGTGTTAGTCTTTGAAAAAACATCCATGACGACCATCTTTTACACTCAGTTTAAACCTGCTGTTTAACTTCTTCTTCCCATAGGTCCATGTTCCAGAGTCTAAGCTTTCAGGAATAGGATCATAATAGCTTCTAGCCAAAACGGTTCAAACGCTAGAGCCAAATTCATAGGAAGGAAATAAATTAAACATGCCACATTGGCTTCACAAACCACCAGAAGCTTCTGTTTACCATAGAGATATACAGACATAAAATTGCAATATCTACCATATTGAAACTGAATATTTGAATATTGAATTTGAATATTAAATTAAATTGAAATACATTTTAAAACCGAATGCAATGTTTATTCAATTCAGTTTCAAATAAATGGCATTACAAATTGGAAAATATAAAATTCTAATTCAATATCCTAATACAAATTCAACATTTATGGAATTTAAATATAATTTCTGTTGGCACTGAAATCAATCCATAATTTGGGTGTAGGGTAACTAGTATTTGAAATCTGAGTGATTTTTATTTTGCCCACAGGAAAAGAGGTGACCGGACCTCACCAATTGGGTCTGGCAGGGGCAGTCTCTTTCCCTGTGTTCTGGTTGGCTGGTGCAGGAGCTGCAGTGTTTTGGGTCCTGGGTAAGTTACAACCCCATCTCACTCTTTACTGTACACATCAGACCTGGGATAACTGAAGACTTAGGCCTAGATATGCATTATGGAATGTATTTAAAATGAATCTTTGAAGGAGAAAAATTATTAGGGATGTAACATTCACGGATTTGCATGGGAGCCCAAACCGATCCAAATGTAGCTTACATCAATTCACTTCACGAACTGTCGTACGCACAAAGAGTAACTAACATGTTTTGCTCATATTACATACCTTCGACCTGCTGAAGGTACCTCATATTTTGTGACAAGTGATGCGTCCTCTCCTTCATTGTCGAACTAAGCATGTAACTGTTGACAGCAGTGGAGGCGGCTGAGGGGAGGACGGCTCATAATAATGACTGGAACGGAGCAAATGGAATGGCATCAAACACATGGAATCCATGTGTTTGATGTATTTGATACTATTCCGCTCCAGCCGTTACCATGAACCCATCCTCCCCAATTAAGGTGCCACCTACCTCCTGTGGTTGACAGTCATTGATCTACAAGCAATTTTGCATGCCAACAACCCCAAGGATTATCAGTAGCCTAGTAAAACTGCGCACTGTGCCCAGCTTTGTTTGCTGACCAACGTGAGGTAGGTGGCCTGTTTCTGATCTTGCACATCCACGGGCATCTTCAGTATTCAAATGCTAAAATGGCTTGCGCGATATTAGGCTTTATATTAGTTGAGTGACAACCTCTGTAGTTTGCTAGATTGTTATCTTTGCGCTGTTGAAAATTGTGTTTTACCGGAATAAAAGTAAGCTACCGGAGACACAACTCTCATCTGGCGATACCTGCTGAACGGAGCGTTCACCATCAGCAATTCACGTTCACCATCAGCAATAGTTTTGGTAGTTTTGCTTTAAACAATCAGTGCATATGGTCATTTTTACATATATAGGGTAAAGTTGATAACGAGGAATCACTTTTGCGAGGCACACTGTTGGAGGAGAATAGAAACTCACTTAATAACTTCCAAACGGTCAAAACCATTCGACTTTGAGATGGGGGGTGATATCCAAAGTTGTGCATATACACGGAGTATACAAAACATTAAGAACACCTACTCTTTCCATGACACAGACTGACAAGGGGAATCCAGCTGAAAGCTATGATACCTTATTGATGTCATTTGTTAAATCCACTTCAATCAGTGTAGATGGGTTAAAGAAGGATTTTTAAGCCTTGAGACATGGATATTACTTTTTACGACACTGCTAGGATTTTAGTCCATTAATTCCCGCCGTGAAAATTGTAAAATGATAGCGATATAGTGCTAAGATTAACCATTGTGTTTGGTTTCTCAAAATGGAGCCCTAAATGTCACCTAGGCTTCTACTATCCTTTATCTCAGCCCCTTCTATCTCTTCCATTTGATTGACTCTCTCACTTCTCACTCAGGCGCAACGATGTTTGTGATTGGCTCTCACGCTGCCTTCCGAGAGCTGGAGGGAGGATCGGAAATGGAGGAGCTCTTCATGGAGCCGGTGTGAAGGCATAGCGATAGAGGAATCTGTATATCTGTGCCATTATAGCGTCTGTGACAGCATTGGCAGCGCCATTGAGGCTACAAGCCATAAGAATCCCCACGCGGGTGACTACTTTAAAATGGCAGAAGCATGGTGGAAGCCCTCAATGGCGCTGCCCATGCTAAAACAGCCTTTTGGCCACTAGAGGCCTCTATCTTTCTCTGTGTGAATCCTCAACACTCACCTTTGACCTTTCATAATATAACACAGAATGCACCTTGTCATGCCTCTGAAGTGATTTTTGCTGTTACTGACCCTCTACAACTCTAAGACCATAATAATACTACATTTTGAAGAATATATTGATTGACAGTCTTACGCACAAAGAGTAACTGAGACGTTCATATACCTCCGCACACCTACTTCATACTGTCTTTTCCAAATGTGACTGATACCTCTCATTTGTGTTTAATACACATTTCTTCTCGTGAAATATCAGTGTCCGCCTTTTGTTTAATGCCTCTGTACCTTCTGTTTAATGTTCCCTTGTGGATATCTAATAATACAAAATGTCACTTGGTCAACTCAAGACCTGACATGTTACAAAGAGCTTTAACATCGCCATAGTAATAATTCAGATTCTTTTTTAAATCCTATATAGCTGATGTTGAATAAGTCCTCAGTGAGCACCATTAAACTGCGAGGGAAATAGCATCACATCGCCAATGCTTCTCTGACTGGGGAAGAAGTGCCATTTACAGCTTTCCAATGTATTTATCCAACTAGAAGTAATGGTTCTTTTAGACAAATTGCATTTACTTTAAAGCAATGCTTAGTGGATGTTCCAGATACCTAATGGTGATCAAGCATTATGTTTAAATCAAACTCTGTATTGTACATACTGTATCTACTTTTAGTCATGCAGGCATGTGGTGCAGTGTTGATGGGTAACTTTTCATAATTTATTAGCTCTACTTTATGGCTTTGACATTTTAAAGATCAATATATAATTTTAAAAAATATATTTCATACTTGTCATGCTATCTTTATGCTCTTTTTTTTTTTATTTTTTATGACAATTGGGAAGTGCAATTAACTATCTTACCTGTAAGATATTGTGAGTGTGTTTGTGTGAGGACTCTTTTCCAAGCATGAATTCTGAAATATTTGGGTCCCTTTTGCGCATAATATTTATTTGTGGTGATTTAAAACATTACATTAAAGGTTGTTTGTGTGTATATTCTGTATGTACAGTATATGTGCCAAAATTGCAGTACTTTGTAGGCCCTTTTGTGTCCTCTGTGTCCTGGATGTGCCGCCCCCCAAGAGGATGTAGTTTCCCCTACTTTTCTCTTTCTCTCCGTGTCCTCCTCCCTGTTCTTCCCTCCCTCTGTCCTTCCCTCCCTCTGTCTGACGCAGTGCTCACCGCCCCCCCCCTTTCCCCATTTATACATGACCCCTGTACACTGCTCATCAAGACAACCCCATGCACAGGTTGCTATGGAGATGACCTTGGAGGTTCACCCATACATCCACACACACTTCACTCACTGGCATACTGCACACTGCGGCAAAGCCGGGCGATCGATATTCTATTATGCGGAGGGGGAGAGAGAGGAGTCTGTAAGAGCTCGCTGCATGGACATGTGGGAATTTAGGGGGAGGTGGTGGGTGTGAGAGCGCGAGATTCAGTGATGTAGAGTATCAACGTAGTTTATACACCTTTTGTGAATAGAATTTATCCATCCATTACGGATACCTCGTCATCTCGATCAATGCTAAGCGTTTATTCACCCCCCCCCCCCCCCCACTACTACAATCCCTGTTGTGGAAAGCTGCATCAGAAATGGCAACTACTGTATTCCCTGTAGTGCACTATATAGGGAATAGGGTGCCATTATGGACAAACCCTAAATGTTTGAGGAAGACAGGGAGGAGGGAGTGTGTTTGTACAGGCACAGGCTCGGTCATACCCCCATGAGAGGTTTTTCTGACCTACAGTAATATCTATAGCAGATTTTAGCCACTGAACACAGCTATTTAGGCCAGATGAATCTTACTCCAGATTAATATTACTCCAGGATTGAAAACTATGTTTTGGGGAGAGCTAAAGTGTTTTTTTTAGTCCAGGATTAGGCTTAATCTCAGTCTGGGAAACTGGCCCATACTGTATCTGTACTCTTGTTACCAGTAGGTACAGAATACAAGGCAAGACTAACAAAGCTTCAGAAATGTCAAATGCTGATGACATGATGATATTCTTTAGTCGCAGAACATTTTATAAATCTGTTTTACTAATGCGGAATATCAGTGTTCTGAAAAGATGGACTACTATGTGATGCTGTGTGATTTTTTTTTCCCATGAAGCATATGATCAGGGAGCTTTGTAGAATTATTGTTTTGTTTTTCTGCTTCACACGTGGTCATATATCCTGCCTTTTTTCTGTTTGCAATTGTTTGTAGGCTTCACATTATTATTTTTTTAGGTTTCAACATCAAAGCCAAAACATTTACTTGATTTGGTCGTTTGGTACATTACCCTGGGCTTTTGCCAAGTCACTGTCTTCTATCAATTGTACATTTTGCAGTGTGACCTGATGTGATTCTCATCATTAGATGGCATCCTAGCGCTCTGCCAATATGTCCCTCAACACTATAGATACAACACGAACACAGTAAAACACTAGATACAGTAGATCTCGCTGGTCTAAAGAATCACTTGTAAATCTCTTCTTCTCTTACAGATATTTCATTGTGTATATACAACCCCAAATGTTGTCCAGGTGAAGACAAAAAGATGAATTACTGATCAGTTTTATCCTACAAGATTTCATAAATTCAGGCCTACATTTAGCATTTAAGCCATGTGGTTTCAGAACGACATAAGAAAAGAGGGGGAAAGTAAGATGAAAGTCAGTGTAGCGAGTCAAAGGCAGGGAGAGATAAAGACAGACAGACAGTGCTAGGTTGTATTAAATGGTCTAGATGTTTTTATTGGTGTTGGTTTCATTTTCTTTCACACAAACGTTCTACTACCATTTTTTTTTCTTCTTCTGTAGTCTCAACTCCCCCCCCCCACCCCACAGCCCTCTGAGTAAGACCCAGCCTGAAATGGCTGTTCCTCTGCTGGTTTCCAATACAGACATTCACACAGAACTTAATACCTGGACTGGGTCAACCTAGATTGGACCGGATTCCAGGAACATGGACTCATCATCTCACACCAAATCATCACGCCACATTGCACCGGCACGTCAGAAGTGGTAGTAGGAATATGGACGCCATAGTTTCTGTCTCACATGTTTTAATAATAAAACACAACCTTGTCGCTTTTTTTTGTTACATTTTTGCATCGGCTTTCTGAAAACCTGTCGAAAAAAAGATTGGAAACCATACAACAACAAAAAAGGAAACAGAGTGATCTTTCCTCTTTTTCCATAACACGCTCAACAATGCCGCCGATGTTCTTTTTCATTGAATGTATATCTTGAGATGTTTTATTTTCAACATATCATTTTTTATTTCTTTAAATCGGTATAGAATTATATAGTTTTCCTAGAACATACAGAAAGATTGAGTTGTATTTTCCAACTGGGGGTGTACTGTAGTATTCAACAAGGACAATGGTTCACACAGTGCACACAAACATAGACAAACAGGGAGTAGAGGGGAGAGGAGGGTGTGAGAGACAGAAAGGGAAGGGGGACTGGGGACGCCATGGCGGGGTGTGCTTTGTTATGCCTAAATGAGGGAAAGCAGCTCTCACATACCCCCCTCCCTTTATATAAATAAAAAAACAAGTAAAACCATTGAACCCCCACCCCATATTATAAAAAAACAACAACACTGTTGAAGAAAAAGGAAACGGTCGGAGTGAGAAAGACATCCGCTCTTCCTCCTGCAGACAGGAGAGGGCGAGAGGGGACGGCTCGATTGGTGTCAGCTGTGCGATCTCGCTTGTGATCTGTATATCTGTGTGTGACCGGAGGACGAGCAAAGGGTCGCAGGAGGAGGAAGAGAGGGAGGAACGGAGGTATAGAGATAGAGGGGGGAAAGAAAGGGAAGGGAGGAAAGAGTGGTATGGCCCTTTTTTGCCGAGCGTAGACACTCCCTTTAGATCATAGCTCATTCAAATCTACATACACAATATGCAGCTGCCGTTTGGTAGATATATTGGTTTATGTACACAGCAGTGAGAGAACACATGCAAAGAGTATCATAGGAGATGGAGAGGGGGGTTGATGTAGTAAGTCGTAAAGATGCTTTGCTGTTTTAATTCTTTGGGGCAGTTGTGATGAAAATTGCTTTGAAGAGGTTGTTGTCTTTTAAGGGGTGGGGCATCTGAAGACGTGTTTTGCCAGGGATGGAATGAAGGGGGGAGAAACAAATGGAAAATGTATGGGGTATGAGTAAAGACGGTTTCCATCGCTCAATAGTATGTCTCCCTTTCCACCCAACCTGTAGGAGGAGAGGGGAAGTGAAAAGAGAGGCGTTAAAGAGTTTTCTTGTTTTTGTGTCAATGAAAGATTTGTATGTGAAGTTACAAATGCAAATCTCATGTTAGGATTTGGGCCTAAATGTTCTACATAGAGAGAGAGAGAGAGAGAGACAGCCATTTACCTCCTGGGTTCCTACGGATGAGCAGTTTTCGGATCTCATCATACACAAAGATGAGGACACTGTAGGGGACCGCACAGAACCACCAGCTGGGCCTGGAGGAGAGAGAAAGAGAGAGAGAGAGAGAGAGAGAGAGAGAGAGAGGGAGGAGGGGGACAGAGGTTAATAAACACACAACATGGCAGATAGAAGGTCAATAAGAGGACCCAACAAGTTGTCAGTGTAGGTGTATGTACAGTATGTGTGTATGTGTGTCTATCTATTTGTGTAGATGCATGTCTATGTCTATCTGTTTGTGTAGGTGTATGTGTATGTCTATCTGTTTGTGTAGGTGTATTTCTGTATATTTCTGGGTTTACTCCACTCACTTTAGGGGGAACATCCTGAGTGCCACATCCATGCCTGGGGTGTAGGATAGGAAGGCAGCCAGAGCTGTCTCCTCAAACAGGCCAAAGATCAGGATCTTGTTCCTAAGAGTAGAGTAGTGCAGAGTAGAGACATGAGAATGAGAATAAATATAAGAGGGTGAGACAGACTAATATACA
Source organism: Hucho hucho (assembly GCA_003317085.1). Taxonomy (NCBI): domain Eukaryota; kingdom Metazoa; phylum Chordata; class Actinopteri; order Salmoniformes; family Salmonidae; genus Hucho; species Hucho hucho. Next base: position 265,934 of record QNTS01001810.1, read on the forward strand.
TAGAGACCAAGCATACTGTATATTAACAAATGTAGAGACAGACGAACTGACAGACAGACAGACTCACTTCATTCCCTGCTGGAAGACAGAGTTACGCCTGGTCTTGCAGACGATGACATCAGCCCACTGTACCACCACGATACTGACGAAGAAGGCTGTGTGACACGTGAACTCCACGATCTTCCTCTGTTCATATGTCTGCACACAGAGAGAAGAAAGGTGAGACACAGTATTTGTGAGTGAGACACAGTATTTGAATCATAGAATGAAATAGAACAATAAAATGGACATTGGCATCCCGGCAATGTGACTAAAAGGACAGCCATCTTGGTCAGGGAATATTTATTAATAGAATCTAATAAAATATGGTGAAATAGTGTAAACAATGAATTTGCAGATATACTTGTAATATACTGCATCGCTATGATTTGAATACTTATTTTGGTTCGGAATTGTAGCGTGTACCTACCCATTGCTGGCCATAGCTGTCTTCCAGGTCGTTGCAAGCTCGGTCGTCCCAGTTGAGCCTGATACCCACAAGAATTGAGGGTAGGAAGCCATTCTCAGCCAAGATCACAAAGTAGGAGAAGAAGCCTCCCAGAGCCTGGATCATACCTTCACACACAGACATAGACACAAAGCGTTAACACATTTTCCCTCTGGAAATGATGTTACCGGATCCCACAAGGAGAAGCCATTGACTTGTCATATAGACTTGCGAACTATAATCCACTAGCCATAGATGTATGATCTATAAGCATCGATGCACTCATCAGTCTGTCAGACTCTACAACAGGGTGGTAGAAGACTAATCAACCATTCTGTCCATAGAGTAGGCCCCAACTGCTGCCTGACCAGATTTGTCACAATGTTCTCACGACTATTGCTTAAGGACTTCATGGGGAAGTATTGATCATTGATCTGGCTGTGGGCTATGATAACATGTCCAGCTACATATGCACTGTCTTTATGGCCCCAACCAGGTAGAGGAGCTAATGGGGACCCACCGATTTGTCCGTAGGCGATGCTGATGAGCCTCTCGTTCACCAGCTTGTCCCTGGTGGGGTTCCTGGGCTGACGCTTCATGATGTCACTCTCGGCTGCCTCATAGGCCAGGGAGATGGCAGGCACCTGAGGGAGGGGGTCACAGGTCACAGATGTGAGTTTGATGTATATTTGATTGCTCCATTGTGAGATAGGGCTTATCAAGCTTACTTACGTGTGCCATTTTTTTCAACAATGCACAATTTCGTATTTTGTGTGTGTGGGTTCCGCGTGTGTCTGTGTTATGTGTGTGTGTGCCTTACCATGTCAGTTCCCAGGTCGATACAGAGGATGGTGATGGTTCCCAGGGGTAGGGGGATGTTGACGATGATGAAGAGGAGGAAGGGTGTGATCTCAGGGATGTTACTGGTCAAGGTATATGCAATGGACTTCTTCAGGTTATCAAAGATCAGACGACCTGCAGGGAGACAGGAGGACACACACTGAGGTCACACACTGAACTCTGACCTCTAACCTCTGTAGAATTGAGCAAAGGTCACTCAAGGTTGGATCAGGGTCTGCTCTTATTCATAAAATGTCTCAGAGTAGGAGGGCTGATCTAGGATCAGGCCCCTCTTGTCCATGTGATCTTATTCACAAAAAAGTCAAAATTGATTTGAGATCAGCACCTCCTCTGAGATGCTTTAAAAATACAGGCTCATATTACCCGTCCCTCCCCTCTTCTCCTTTTCTGCCCTCTTTTACCTTTCTTCCACTTCTCCCTCTCACACGCCCTTCTACTCTTTCCATCTATTCTCCTCTCTCTCCCTATTTCTCACCCTCTTCTACTCCGGTGACGATGGAGGCAAAGTTGTCGTCCAGCAGGATCATGTCAGCGGCCTGCTTGGATACGTCAGAGCCGGAGATTCCCATGGCAACGCCGATGTCAGCCTTCTTCAGGGCAGGAGAGTCATTCACACCGTCACCTGTCACAGCCACGATGGCACCCTGGGAGGGACAGAAGAGTAAGTTTGTGTCCCAAATGGCACCCTATTCCATTTATAGTGCCCTTTAGTAGTGCTTTTGAGCATGGCCTATGGAAAGTCACTATTGTACCAAAACTAGGGGGACATAATGGGGTCAATTCCCTTTTTCAAATGCATGAATAAAATGTCAACAATCTCCCCGAACTGAAAATGGAATGAACCCCAACCTTGTTTCCAGACTTATATTAGTGTAGTTGTGGAAAGCAAGTACACTTTTGTTGATTGGGTGATGGATTCAGGTGGTGTATGTCTTTCTGTTTGTGTGTGTCTCACCAGTCGCTGGCAGCCCTCTACGATTATGAGTTTCTGCTGGGGGGAGGTCCTGGCAAACACGATCTCAGTGTGGTTTCTGAGGATGTCATCCATCTGGTCCTGAGACAATTCCTTCAGGTCTGTACCATGGATCACACAAGCCTTGGCATCCCTGAGGCACACACATATTAGAATAGTTAGCTTGAATTCACGGAGACAGGGCGAAAGTGACATGAGAGTGAAAATTTATGAGAACAATGAATTAGCAGAACAGGATCCCATGTGGTCTCACCGTCATTGTGAAATGATGTACTGTGCTTGTGTGTGTATGTGTGTGTATGTGTGTGTTTGTCTCATGTTTCTCACCTTGGGTTGACCTGGCTGACGGGGATATTGAGGCGAGAGGCGATGTCCTCCACTGTCTCGTTGCCCTCGGAGATGATGCCCACGCCCTTAGCGATGGCCTTGGCAGTGATTGGATGATCACCTGTCACCATGATGACTTTGATGCCAGCCGAACGGCATTTGCCCACAGCGTCGGGCACAGCGGCACGGGGAGGGTCAATCATGGACATGAGGCCCACAAAGCACAGGCCCTCTGTGGTGAAGTTAACGTCATCACAGTCGAAGGCAAAGCCCTTGGGGTACTGGTCCTCTGGCATTAGCAGGTGGCAGAAACCTGGGGAGTACCAGGAGGGGTTAGCTTGATTTACTTGTTCTACTCATTCTCTACTAAATCAGTCAATTCTTCAGTTCTCATTTTTATTCATCATTGGATACAGTACATTTGACCCATTCTCCAAGAACCAACATCCAGACCTTCCCTCCTTTCCTCCTCCTCCTGCCTCTAACAACCCTCCCCACTCCTCTTATGTGTTCTGGAAGGCCCATTTCTTTCTCTTCCTTCATCTCATCCTTCCCTCCACATCTCTCTCTCAACCCCCCCCCTCTCTCTTTTACTCTCCCTCTTTTCACTCTCCCTGTCTCACCGAGTACTCTCTCTCCCAGTCCCCCAAGCTCCATGTAGGCGTTCTGGAAGGATTCCTTCATCTCCTCGTCCATGGGCTGCTCCTTGCCCTGGATGATGATGGTGGTGCAGCGGTCCAGGATCCTCTCTGGGGCTCCCTTCATCACCAGCAGGTAGCGGTTGTCATTGGGATCCTCTGTCTCGTGAACTGACAGCTGTGGCGGTGGTTGAGGATGGAAGGGAGAGAGAGAGAGAAATAGAGGGGGGAGAAGAGGGGGAGAGGTGAGATCGGACATGGTCACGGTGTTAGAAACCAATCAATTTTAGTGTTGTATTTGTGCGTGTGTGTACGTACACATGTGTGTTACGTACCTGGTACTTGTTGGTGGAGTTGAACGGGATCTCGGCCACCTTCTTGTTCTTCTCCCTTATTTGTTTGACAGAGCCACAGGACAGCTCGATACACTTGAGCAGGGCAGACTCGGAGGCATCACCAGCGGTGTCCCTCTTCAGGATGGGCAGTTGGTCCTGGCCGGCTTTGAACACGGCACGGTTGCAGAGAGCTGCGACGCGAGCCAGGGCAGCCCATGAGGCTGAGGTCTTGTCAAAGGAGGCACCTGGAGAGAGAGGTGGCAGATTAGAGATGATAAAACAATATCAATTCCTAACCTGTAATTAAACTGTACTTGTCTGTGTAACTACCATGTGAATACATAGGTTATAGAACTACTTAAACTCGAGAGGGATTCCTAAACTTAAACCTGTCTCTAAACGTGACTGCAACCCAAACTTTAACTCTAACACCAACATCCAATCCAAACTCCAGCTCTAACACTAACTCCAACTCAAACGCAAACTCTAACGCAAACTCTAACACTAACTCTAACACTAACTCTAATATTAACTCTAACACTAACTCTAACACTAACTCTAACACTAACTCTAACACTAACCCTAACATTAACTCTAACACTAACTCTAACACTAACTCTAACGCTAACTCTAACGCTAACTCTAACGCTAACTCTAACGCTAACTCTAACACTAACTCTAACACTAACCCTAACATTAACTCTAACATTAACTCTAACACTAACTCTAACACTAACTCTAACACTAACTCTAACTCTAACGCAAACTCTAACGCAAACTCTAACACAAACTCTAACACAAACTCTAACACAAACTCTAACTCTAACACTAACATTAACTCTAACACTAAGTCTAACACTAACTCTAACACTAACTCTAACATTAAGTCTAACATTAACTCTAACACTAACTCTAACACTAACTCTAACACTAACTCTAACATTAAGTCTAACATTAACTCTAACATTAACTCTAACACTAACTAACACTAACTCTAACACTAACTCTAACATTAAGTCTAACACTAAGTCTAACACTAACTCTAACATTAACTCTAACACTAACTCTAACATTAAGTCTAACACTAAGTCTAACATTAACTCTAACACTAACACTAACGCTAAGTCTAACGCTAACTCTAACGCAAACTCTAACGCAAACTCTAACGCAAACTCTAACGCTAACTCTAACATTAACTCTAACATTAACTCTAACATTAACTCTAACACTAACTCTAACACTAACTCTAACACTAACTCTAACACTAACTCTTACATTAACTCCAACCCAAACTCTAAAGGCCAGCGCACATCACACTGAATGTGGATCTAGCATTCGCCAGCCAATCTTTCAGTGGGCCAACATTTTTCTCGCGGTTCTACATGTAAAATTGGTGTGCACTTGGTTCGTAAAATACATTCAGAGGTGCTAAGTACTCTCGGCCAGAAAACGCTATTGGTGTGTCTGAGCCCAAACTCTAACTCCAACCCTAACCCTCCTGATCTCCTCTTACCAGACTGGTCCTCTGTGGTGTCAGCTTCGTGGATCTGGTTGTCGAACCACATGTGGGCCACAGTCATCCTGTTCTGGGTCAGGGTGCCAGTCTTGTCGGAGCAGATGGTGGAGGTGGAGCCTAGGGTCTCCACAGCTTCCAGATTCTTGACCAGGCAGTTCTTCTTAGCCATACGCTTGGCAGTCAGAGTCAGACACACCTATCGAACAGAGACAGGGGAAAAACAGGGGTTATCCAGGAACCAGAATGAAGGAGGGTACTAGTGCCAACAAACTAGAAAGGGTACCTATACTGGAGAAAATGTGTGTGCTTGCTTCAGCTGTCTAGTTGGTCTAGAGATCTATGATGTATTTCTGTAAAAGTTATAATTGGTCTGGATCTAGTCTTAGTCAATGTGTAGTATGAAAATGTTAATTGTGTAGTTAGCTGTCTAGTTGGTCTAGAGATCTATAATGTATTTCTGTAGAAGCTATAATTGGTCTGGATCTAGTCTTAATCAATGTGTAGTATGTCTATATTAGTTGTGTAGTTAGCTGTCTAGTTGGTCTAGATCTACAGTCTAGTTGATCTAGAATGTTTCTCATTTACAGTATGCAAATGTGACATTTTAGTCCTTTATTTTTCATAAATTTGCAAAAAATTCTAAAAACCTGTTTTTGCTTTGTCATTATGGGTTATTGTGTGTCGATTGATGAGGGGAAAAAAACATTTCATCCATTTTAGAATAAGGCTGTAACGTTAGAAAATGTGGAAAAAGTCCAGGGGTCTGAATACTTTCCGAATGCACTGTATGTAATACCTGATATTTAGCAGATGACTTACAGCCATGAGTGCATAGATTTTACATACGGGGGGTCCCGGGAATTGAACCCACTGTCCTTGCGTTGCAAGCACCATGCTCTACCAACTAAACTGAGGAGGACCACTAGAATCTAAAGTCTAGAGGTCAGGTATGAGGTTCAATAGAGATAGGATTCACAAAGAAACAGCAATAGAGAGGAAGGGTCAGACGGAGAGGGGGTCAGGGCCACTCACAGTGACAGTAGCCAGCAAGCCCTCGGGGACATTGGCCACAATGATGCCGATGAGGAAGATGACGGCCTCCAGCCAGGTGTATCCCAGGCAGACGGCCAGGATGAAGAAGGTGATACCTAGGAACACGGCCACGCCTGTGATCAGGTGGATGAAGTGCTCAATTTCCTTGGCGATGGGGGTCTTGCCCGACTCCAGACCGGAGGTGAGAGTGGCGATACGGCCCATAACGGTACGGTCGCCGGTACACACCACGATGCCACGCGCCGTACCTGAGAGAGAGAGAGAGAGAGAGAGAGAGAGGGAGGGAGAGGGAGAGAGAGGGGGAAATAGAGAGCATATATTCATTCAGGAAAAAAGAGAGGTTGAAATGAGAGAAGAGAAGTAAAAGTGGGAACTCTTGTATGCTTATGTAGGTAACTTCTGTGTCAACAGCAGCTCTATGGTATAATATTACGTTTGAATCAGCTTAGTTGAACCAGTCAAAAGCCTAGCAAGCCTTAGTGCTGCTGGGGTGCAGCATCCAATACTGCAGTAGGACCCTGTTGACTGAATTTGGTAGGTCGAGTCTGACACGCAGGAATAGAGAAAAGAGGATAGGAGAATTGTCAGGGACAGAACAGCTGATGTGTCTGTCTGTTTGTCTGTGAGTTAGCTGTTTCTATGGTTACCTTCAACGCAGTTGGTAGAGAAGAAAGCGACATTGCGGGTCTCCAGGGGGTTGTCATGGGTACAGTCAGGTGACCTGCTCTGGGGTTCTGATTCGCCAGTCAGGGAGGAGTTATCCACCTATAGGAGAAGGACAAAACCCAGAAGAACAAAAAATGTTAAGTAAAACGTGTAGCTGTGTGAGTGCGTGTTATCTGAACTGTGTGTGCGTGCGTGTGATTGTGTGTGTGTATGGTACCTTGCAGCCGTGAGCAGAGACAACTCTGAGGTCGGCGGGGATCCTGTCTCCTCCCTTCACCTCCACCAGGTCTCCTGCCACCACCTCCTCAGCGTTGATCGTCATCTTCTCGCCCTCACGGATCACCAAGGCTTGCTACAGGGAGAACACAGAGGGAGGGTTAGATCGTCCA
>QNTS01001811.1:20814-68105 GCA_003317085.1 Hucho hucho
CAGGCCTCTCTCATCTTTTTAAGTGAGAGAACTTGCACAATTGGTGGCTGACTAAATACTTTTTTTCCCCACTGTACCACTGACTGATCGAGCCTTCAGTCATACGTGAATTGTGAACCTGATAGACCTCATACAGGTTTTGTCGAGAACCAGAGCACGCACTTATACAAAGACACCAAAGAGTTGAAGAAGTAGAAACATTTCCATTTCAGGGATCATTTCCATGTCAGGTCCACACAGTTAAGGAATTCAATTTGGAGTGAGTGTAGGTTAACCTGGCTATAGGCAGAGATGGCTGCCTGGCTGTAGTTTGATTGGCAGGTGGAAGGCCCAAGTCTGCAGCCTTGTCTGATGCTGTGCTGGGAGACATTAACACGCTGAGATACATCTGTCTCTGTCACACACACAGACAGCACAGCACACTGCATCTGGTCTGTGAGGTGTTTTTTTTGTTGAGAGATATAGGTTTACTTGAAAGTAACATTTTCGTTTTTGTACTGGTAGCGCGCAACACTTACACAAATACGCAGGCATACACACACCTACAAAATACATATGACAGTTTCTATAACTGATTCACTGAAGAGTGTCAGGAAACATGAGCAGAAATAGCGATACGTCACACAATCACACAGACAATCAATCAAACTTCCATCAATCGAAGCTGTCAAATTCAACAAGAGTCATTAATCATGCATGTCAAATAAAATAAAATAAAATAAAATTTTATTGGTCACATACACATATTTAGAAGATGTTATTGCAGGTGTAGTGAAATGCTTGTGTTCCTAGCTCCAACAGTGCAGTAGTATCTAACAGTGCAGTAGTATCTAAAAACAATTCACAACAATACACACAAATCTAAAAGTAAAATAATGGAATTAAGAAATATATAAATATTAGATAGAGGAATGTCGGAGTGGCATTGACTAAAATACAGAAGAATAGAATACAATATACTGTATGGATGTGTTGGGTTCCCTGATCTTCTTGTAGCAGAGGTACCAGGGGCCCGATGGTGGCCCCACCACTGAGCCCTGGGAGCTTGTCATAGGTTGAACACTGGGGGTTACGGAGGAGGCAGAGCCTTCAGTCACATGTCTGCACGCTACGGCATGTTGAGAGGGCCATTTATCAACGTCAGACCTCCCTCCTCTTCTCTGTTCATCCTCTCCATCCTTCATTGTCTCTCTGTCTCTATCTATCTTTCCCAGCCACTCATCTGTCCATTAAACCCTCCACCGCTCCTTCAATCACTTGCTTGACTTTCTCTCTCTGTGTGGGCAGCATCTCTCGATCTATCTATCTCTGCTGTCATCTTTGTTCATGTACAATGTGGGACTATTCAAACATATAATATAACTTCCTTACAATCAAGAAATAACCCAAATAGACATTCTCTTACACTTAAAGAACTGCACCCAAAACACTTAATAGCTAGCAAGCTCTCACCATGTCAAGAGATGGGGTTTCTAAGGTCCCACAGTTGACCTTCATTCAATCTCCATCAGAGAGAGACCACTGACACAGGCCACTATGGGCAGTGTCCGGTTACCTAAAACAACAACAAAACAGACATACTGTTTAAACTTGTACATGACCTGTACACCTGTGTTTGTGTTTTCACCAAACAAATGTGAAATCCTGAGGGTCATGATCTCTGACCTATGCCCCAAGGTCATTGTGATTACTTCATTACAAACATCCTGTAATTTACCATACACCATGATAACATCCTGATGGCGTCACCAACCAAACCATCCATCTATCCATCAGATGATTGTTCCAGCATTATTGTGGTGATGGTGATTGCGCAGTGCTGTGGACTGGTGATGTTGTCTTGATTGTGATGAGAACTTGATTATAGTGAGTGGTGCTGGCAGTAATTGTGCAGTCCACCGACCCTGAGGACAGTGAATTAAAGTGTACTCAGTCAGCCGTGATGATGGGGGTTCACATCCAGCCCCAGAACCTGATTACCGGTCAACCTGCTGACCCCCGATCACAAACCGTGGCGAACCGTGGCGAGGTAGAGCAGTTTCCTCTTCCTCATCTTTCCTCCCTCTCTTTCCTGAGATGTTTCCTTTCTCTGGTCTTCTTTCTCCTCTTCATCCTTATCACTCCCTCCCCCTCATCCTTCTCTTCACCTTCCCCTTTCTCCTTTATCTTCTTCTTCGCCCTTGCTAGCCTATACCCTGGGCCTATACTGCACACAATCCCTCCCTCCTGCCATCTCCACTTCCTCCCCTTTCCCACTCCCTTCTCTCCTTGGTCCCCCTTTCCCCTCCCCCTCTTTCCCCTCTCCCTTGGTGCAAGCTCCTCTCTACACAATCCCCATACCCTCTCCACTGACTACCCCACTCCCTTCTCCCCCAACTACCCAACTCCCTCTCCCCCGGGCCTGGCTCCCTTTCCATCTAATTGCATCTGCATCACTGACTTTCAGAGGACATGCTGACAGTTGTAGATGTAATATTTGGGGAGGGGGTGATGGTGGCCCCCTACCCCCTCCCGCCAGCTCAGTGTGCCCCCTGCCAGAGCCAGCGTCTGACTGATCACTTCCATATGGGCCCTGGTCACCGCTCCAGACATGTTAACCTTAGATACACACACACACACACACACACACACACACACACAATTAAGACTCACACTCACTGGGTTGTCTGGTCATAACTCAGCTATTAACTTGGCTAATGGAACCAATCTAGGAGATTAAACGGAGATGTGATTGCAAGCCACACTGCTCTAAAGGGTGTATGGCTCATACAGTAGATATTAACACAATAAATCCTATACACCACCTCTGTCTCAAACCTTATATCCCCAATCCCCACCCCATATAATGTTACAGACACCCATGGGCAGCCCTCTTTATGACAAACAAGAGTACTCCCAAAGCAAATAAAATATCAGCTTCATCCCCTCCCAACTCACTGCTTAGAACAAATACTTCCACCCCAAAGCCCCTTGACCAATAAAAACAAAGAATCTGGACAGTGGTGGAGTCTTTGATAACTGGATACACCATCCGGCCTTGCTCCCAGCTCCCCCCATTGGCAAGTTGGAGGGGAGGAGGAGTGATGCCGAGATTAACAGAATTCCGTAGGTAGTGTTGGTTTTTGTGGACGTGTAAACTAAACCCCTCTGGGCTTTCCTTAGGAGGAACAGGACTACACCCCGCCAACGGACATTTCCAACTTTTCTCCCAAAATCTCTATGAAGTGAAAGTGAGTGGAAATAAATACAAATCCCCCATGATCCTCGGTGCCATATACCTCTAATTACAGTGTTTTGCACAATAAACTCCTCCTCTCCTCCGACTCTGTCTTTCACCCTAGCCCGGCGCCCATCCACCCCACCCTGACTCTCCTGTGCCTCGGTTCACCAACTGTAGGTGTAAGTGAGACCTTGCTGTGGGCCATATGGCCTATTTGCCTTTAGTAGGTTACAGTAATTGTGTTGGGTGAATTGACCTCCGATACTATACACTGAGGGTTTTTAAAGCAGGGAAGGAATAGGGCCTCTTGCGGGGCCTCTTGCGTAAGGCATCCATTCATGAAGTGTCTTGGCCGGGGCCGGTCAGCTAGGCTGGGGTTGCCTGGCCTGGGAAGGACTAGGGGGGGACTGGGGGTCCTCACATGGATGAACTACTCTGTCCAGAACAGAACGGAACATAACAGAACAGGAACAGTGGAAAGCTATTTTTTACAACAGACCTCTGTGTAATAATCTAGTGCAGGTCAACTCCATAAAAAAAATAAGATCCCAGAGCCTAGAGGAGGGGAATTTCCATTTTGTCACTCAGTCCTATAAAGAGGTAATATGTCAAGTAAGAGAAATCAGGTAAGAAAAATCTCTTCAAAGTCAAGTAATAGAAATCACTCCAAAGTAAGCTAAAGGTTTAAAGTTTCCCTTAGGCACAGAAAAGTAGAATAATCTTACACTCCACAACCTATAGGCTTACGTTAGCCATGGCCCAGGTATGGCCCATGTATCGCCCATGTCCTTTGCCCTGAAAGCCTTTAACTCTTTGCTCCAGCTGACCAGCTGCTAGCTTTAGCGTCTCAGCCAGATAGATCGGTATCTGGACCAGCCAACAGGATGTTAATACGCAGATTCACGCTCCAATGGACGATAAGGTTTCAGAGAAGCAATTTGCCAACACACAGTTTAGTTGGAGCTTTGATACTGCCAAGGAGTAATTTTAATTATGGGAAATCTCTTTATTTGCCAACAGATTTATCAATCCTAATTGCATTGTTTAGAAACCATTGTCTGGTCTTGTGGTTTTTGAAAGGTACAAAGAAAGAGGCTGAACTTTCGGATACATCCTTGTGTTGTTATGCAAATACGCTGAATAAAAATAAATAAATTATTTTACCTTTATTTAACTACGCAAGTCAGTTAAGAACAAATTCTTATTTTCAATGATGGCCTAGGAACAGTGGGTTAACTGCCTTGTTCAGGGGCAGAACGACAGATTTATACCTTGTCAGCTCGGGGATTCGATCTTGCAACCTTTTGGTTACTAGTCCAACGCTCTAACCAATAGGCTACCTGATGCCCCAATATGGCATTATTGTTTTGAAAACGGCCTATGTGGCATCGATAGGAGTCCGAATTATTTTTTCTAGTGTCATAACTGACCACAAAGCATAAATAGGATCATTTTGGTCATAAAGTCAGACTCGTCCAAAATTTGAAAGATTATTGTATGTCACGGAATTAACTGTACCGTGACAGTTTTTCTTAGGTTGGGAATATTTCAATCCTACCCTCACCCCCACAGCTGGCAGTATCCAAGTAATCATCATTTTGGAGCGCAGCAGCACGCGACCCAATTGACATGGGACAATATAAAAAAATTCAATAGCTCCAAATTTCAATGACTTAATGAGCGGTTCCCGAAACAGTTCCCGACCAAACATTTTGTGTACAGAGCGCTCTGTGAACAGTGCAACATCAATTGCTGTGCACTTCGTGACAGCTCTGGTTGTCCCGTTTCGCATTCCGTTCTCTGTTCTCATCTGAGATGCAGAATGTTAAATCTGACACCTCCTTTGCATAGGGAGCGACACATCACATTTTCTGGCCTATTCAGACAAAGGACTGAACTTCCTTGGCTGTGAACCTCGCAGCGCCGCTTACAATACGACATATAAAATGGGAGACTCAGCAAACAGTCTAATCTCAATGTTAGACGGATTTAGAGCTCGCAACTTGCAAAAATACAAAACAAATTATTAAAATTGAAACAAGATCACTTTCTCTTGGTCACAGACGGACGAATTCACCTTGTAATTAAAGCTGAAGTTGTAGTGAGACAGCAGGCACTTGAATGGCGTCTGTGTGTAGCTCAGAGGACATTTGGCAGAAAATGCTCTGTCATCAGTTATATAAACTGGTGTCAATTTTGTACTGTCACTAAAGTATTTGATAGTTATAAGAAAGGTGACATTTTATATTAAGTAATTTATAATTTGATTGTTACTATATATAGAAAGCATTTCAATAATTTCAAGCCCTATTCCCCCACTTTTGTTGAATACGAAAAAATTATATATGATTGTTGATATTTTAATATTTTTTTAATATTTGTACTGTGTACTTGAGCTTGTGTCCTCAAAGGTAACTACACCACAGTAATTTATAAAACATTTTTTACCAGAAAGGCTACATTTGAATCCTTCTGGCAGCATTACTAGAGTATAAGCATTACTAGGTATTGTTTATGGCCCTCTCATGACAAATAATTACTTTTGGGTGTGTCTATTTATGCGGATATCTACATTTTTGTTTTATCTTTTATCAGATCTAACGTGTTATATTCTCCTACATTCATTTCACATCAACACAAGCTTCAAAGTGTTTCCTTTAAAATAATATCAATAATATGCATATTCTTGATATGCTTCAGGTCCTGAGCTACAGGCAGTTAGATTTGGTATGTCATTTTAGGCAGAAATTGAGATGAAGGGTCCGGTCCTTTTAAGGAGAGTTTATGGCTCAATTTAGTAAGCTACTATAACAAACTCTACTGCTCTGATGAAGTGACTATGAGGTAGAGAAAGGAAGGTCAGGATTATGAGGTAGGATCAAAGTACCATCCAATCCGGATAGCTCCCCGAACCTCACATCAAATTATGTCACTCTATGAGTTTTGTCACCTTGTGAATTCTCATGGACCGTTTTATGGGGCTGTCCACCACACACCCGCCAAACCCACACTCAAATTCCTCTGACCACGATTTCAAATGAAACCCCTCAAAAGAAACCGCTACACTTTTCCCTCAGGTGTGTGGTAGCAATGTGAGTCCAGTGCTGTGCAGTACTGTAAGTATTATGATTAGATACTGATCCTGCTGTTAGCCGGGAGGACAGGGCCTACCTCCAACACTAAGCTAGCTCCTGGGAAGTCCCTTTATGGAAACACCTCAACTTTATAACATAAGCAGGCCAGGATCTGCCATTCCACATGTTCCTCTCACTGCCTGCTATGAATTAATAAGATGACTGTAGACTGTGTGACTGTCGATGTGCAAAATGTTAGTGTGTGTAGTACACAGTGTGTGTGCGTACATATCTGGGTGTAAGCATGTGCATGTACTGTATCTGTGTGAGCATGGGTGTGTGTGAGCTCACATGTCTGTCCACTGGACTGTTCTCCACTCGATAACTCAACGCACTGTTAGAATGTAGCAATGGTCTCCCAGAGACAGGGACAGGAGAGATGAGTCTGTAAGCCATGTACTTTCAGCTGTTCCCTCTGGGACATTTGGATAAAGTCATCTGACAGCCTTTTGGACCCAAAAACAGGACATCTGTTGCACATTTCTCCCTTGTCAGGATTCATGGTAGTTTAGCTTTATTTGTTTGTTTCTCTTTGCTGCTCCTATCTTTTCAGTCATTTTTATTGTCTGCCAGCCTTACTACTGCTGCATTTCTGTCTTATGTGTGCATGTCCACATTTATGGGTCTTGCATAAGCCATTTAGGAAGAGTAGGGGTTGAATTTATTTTTATATGCCTGTGTGTGCACGTGTGTTTACACAACTTTATGAGTGTTGTCACACATACGGTTTGTACAGTATGTGGGATCGTGTCCCACTAATAGCTAAAAGAGTATGGAGTGATCCTTGCTCTTGTTGTGCGTCAGCTTCCTTCCATGACCTCAATGGTTTTGGATGCTGCCGCCCTGGTTTTGCATGGATCCGCTTTACAGAGGGGGTTAACCTAAGCCGGATCTAACCACGGAAAATAATTGGGTTGATTTCAATGTAATGGTCTGTTGGTCCCCACCACAATGATGCCAAGCACTAGCTGTAAACTACAGATTTCTCACATGGACTAGGCCCCCGGCCAGGCCTCAGACTGGAGTTAGAACATATAGGGGAAGGGTGGGGTGGAATGGGATGGGGGATTAAGATAGGACTGGGTGTGGGTGTTGAATATTGGATGTCTTCGACCACCCAGACCTTTTCTTTCCCAGGCTAGCCCAGCTAGACACCTGCACAGACACACGGCCGACCAGACGCACACACACAGACACCTTGCTACCATTGTTTACCCTGCGTCCTTCTCCCCACTCTGGGGGCTCTTGGCAGCAGCCTCTCTCTGACTGGGACCTGGCCTGAGGTTCTGCAGCATGCTCACTTTTTACTGCTGGATTAAGTCATGCTTTTGTGTCCAAGGGACACCGTGAGACTTCCCATAATCCCGCTTGCCGCTGAGCTAACGAGGTAACGATGGAAACACTGTGACGCGCACTCCCTCTGTCGCACGCTCTCCAGATCTAGCAAAGGCCCAAAAAGGATTTGAAAATAGGAAAATCCTCTCTCAATGGGTGCTCTCACTTCAGAACCGTCCCCTTTTCTCACTCTCTCTCTCACTCTTTTTCTGACTCGCTATGCCTCCAAAGAGCACTACAAAGGTTATTATAGTTTTGTGTCTTTATATTAGTTTTTATTTCTAAGATTTTATTAGAAATTTAGTTAAGTTTTAGTTAGTTTTCAGATCCAATTTACAAGTTTTTATTTAGTTTAAGTTGTATGAAAACAGAAGGACTCAGGGTTTCCTCAAACTCAACCTCCCTCCCCCCCAGGTCCTGAGCTACAGGCAGTTAGGAGCACGTTTAGTTTTTTGCCCAAGCACTACACAGCTGATTCAAATAACCAACTCATCATCAAGCTTTGATTATTTGAATCAGCTGTGTACTGCTAGGGCAAAAACCTAAACGTGCACCCAGAGGGGGATGCAGGACAGAGTTTGGGAAACCCTGGGTTAGGTTAGGTTTAAATGTAGAATCAGCGAGATGACGTAAATGCACAAAGTAAACAGTAGTAGTGGGTCAATTTCCGCAACCATGAGCGTTGAAGCGCAAGGATAAACTTCTCTGCTGTTTTGGTCCCAAAGCAACCACGTTGTAGCTGCGTGAAGCACACCCGTGGACCTTCGCAGATACTGTGTGAGAAAAAGTCTTGCATCTGCTCATCTCGATGGGCGCATTCGAGCAGATCACTTTTGCCAAGTCGGAAACCATCGTTGCTCACCACCTTTCAAAGTGTGTTGCATTATGGGGATGAAAATTGTCTGACTTGCACATACATGTCGACTGCATGAACTTTACAAAAACACTAGCTTCTGCAGTTGCTCTTCACCATCTTCATCGTGCTGCCATCACCTGCATTGTGGAAGGCTCTATTGTCAACTAGGGTGTTTTTGTTTGGTCTGAGAGTCCTTTAGGTGCCTTTAGGCAAACTCCAAGCGGGCTGTCGTGCCTTTTACTGAGGAGTGGCTTCCGTCTGGCCAGTCTAAAGGCCTGATTGGTGGAGTGCTGCAGAGATGGTTGTCCTTCTGGAAGGTTCTCCCATCTCCACAGAGGAACTCTGGAGCTCTGTGAGTGACCACCAGGTTCTTGGTCACTTCCCTGACCAAAGGCCTTTTCCCCCTATTGCTCAGTTTGGCCGGGCAGCCAGCTCTAGGAAGAGTCTTGGTGGTTCCAAACTTCTTCCATTTAAGAATGATGGAGGCCACTGTGCTCTTGGGGACCTTCAATGCTGCAGACATGTTTTCGTACCCTTCCCCAGATCTGTGCCTCGACACAATCCAGTCTTGGAGCTCTACAGACAATTCCTTCGACCTCATGGCTCGGATTTTTGCTCTGACATGCACTGTCAACTGTGGGACCTTATATAGACAGGTTTGTTCCTTTCCAAATCATGTACAATCAATGGAATTTACCACAGGTGGACTCCAATCAAGTTGTAGAAACATCTCAAGGATGATCAATGGAAACAGGATGCACCTGAGCTCAATTTCGAGTCTCATAGCAAAGGGTCTGAATACTTATATAACAAAGGTATTTGTTTTTAATTTTACATTTCTAAAAACCTGTTTTCACTTCGTCACTGTGGGGTATTGTGTGTAGATTGATGAGGATTTTATTTTTAATCCATTTTAGGATAAGTCTGTAACGTAACAAAATGTGCCAAAATACTTTCCCGAATGCATTGTATACATACATGTGATATTTGAGTTCTCTCACTAATTGATTGTACAATGTGTACACACATAACATTCTAGTATGATTTCAGTTTGTGAATGTGTGATATAGGGGTTCGATACATGTTTATTTTGACCTTATACAAAAATTACACTTTTATTATGGCAACACTGCCATGTTGATCTGAGCTGCACCGTCTACAGTCGGTTGCTTTAGTTTTACCACTCGAACGCACCAAGAATTTGCTCATGGCAAAGTTACCTGGCTGAGTCTACCTTTTAAATAAAGTAAATCTAAACGTGACCCTCCAGATTCAGAAGCTTGAAAATCCCATTGCAAAAAAAATATACTTGAAAACCCCATTAGTAAAAAAAGCTTGACATTTTTGCACCCCCAAAAAACTACAACTGAACATAATTCATGATGTTTTCATTTTTCTTTCTTTTTTGGAGTCAAAGATAATAGTCTACGTATAGTTTTAGTTTTTCAAACGGGTTTGTTCATTATTTGATTTTAGTTTACTGTATTGTTTTTTCATGGTTAGTTCAACATTCTTTCAGTTTTAGTTCACTATAATAACATTGGAGCACCCACACTGATGTGGGTGAATAATCTGTGGCAAACAACGCCATAAAAAGCATCTGAACGTGTGAGTGTTGGTGGAAACTACTGGTGTCTATTCTAGTGAGTTCTGGAACAGGGAGGCGCTGCTCGTTCTGCCCCACCCCTAAAAATGGGTTCCTTATTCCAGCATAACATCTCATTTCATGGGTGGGTGGGTGTGGAGCTGTGGGTGGGGGGGTGGGGGGTTCATTCGGCTGGATGTCATACTTTCCTTTTTGGAAAAAACAAGTATTTTTGAGAAGCCGCACCGGGACTGAACGGGAGCAGAGTGTACCTTTTCTCCAGGATCCTGTTTGGTGTGGCTTCTTTTCCCAAGGCAGCCTGCCTGTCCTGAGCCCTGAGTCCTTGTCTGGCCGGTGACCCATATGAGCCTGGCTGGCAGACATGCTCTCACTCTTTCTTTCTCTGTCTCTCTCTGATGCCTTCCGCTACTGTTGATTAAACCCAAACTCATTATGATAGTGTGAGTGGAGAGTGGGAGAGAGGAAAACAGAGGGAGAAAGATGGAGAAAGAGGGAGGTAATTAGAGAAAGATAGAGAAAGAGAGGGAAGAGAGTGGGAGGGATGGAGAAATAGTGTGAGGAAGGTAGAGAGAGAATGAAAGAGAGGGAGAGAGAGAACATGGGATTGCAAGGGCTTGGGAATATGACAAATCGAATCAAGCCCCTGGCCACCCTCTGTGCCACTTTTCCATTGGGTTTTGTTGTGGGTGTATACTACAGTATACCTACATCTCTACAGACATGGAGTTCACAGTCATAACACTGAGGTCAGCCGTTGGCACCCGGTACCCACTCATAGCTGTCAGTCTGGCCCACTGGACCCAGGCACCAGAACTGAAAACCAGAGGTAGGCCAAGGCTGGGCCCAGTCTTTCCACTGCTCCTGGTCAACTAGACTCATGTAAGAAACTAGCTAATCAGTTCAGAAAACAAACTCCACATTGGCGCATTGTGTAGCCCCTGATGCCAACAAAGTCTGTATTCCATCATCTTCATAGTAGCAATTAATGCAATTCTCACCTTTCCCTCCGCTCACAATCTGCTCACAAGCCTCCGCTCACAATCCTCCGCTCACAATCCGCTCACAATCCTCCGCTCACAATTCGCTCACAATCCGCTCACAATCCTCCGCTCACAATTCGCTCACAATCCGCTCACAAGCCTCCGCTCACAATCCTCCGCTCACAATCCTCCACTCACAATCCGCTCATAATCCTCCGCTCACAAGCCTCCGCTCACAATCCTCCGCTCACAATCCTCCGCTCACAAGCCTCCGCTCACAAGCCTCCGCTCACAAGCCTCCGCTCACAAGCCTCCGCTCACAATCCTCCGCTCACAATCCTCCGCTCACAATCCTCCGCTCACAAGCCTCCCCTCACAATCCGCTCACAATCCTCCACTCAATCCTAGAAGTCTGACCACACACTACTGCACCTACATATGGATTTCAGACAGGACCATCTTTAAGTTAGCATGAATATTTCCCATCAAAGTGACAGAAAGTCCATATGAAACTTTGTAAAGTAGACATTACTCATCATCCTCCACTTCCTCTCTTCTTGTTTCCAACCTTGACATTTAAGCCAAATGCATGTTTGTTTTGTGATGGACATTTTAGGGAACTCCCAGAGTTTTCCACAGTCTCATCCATAATACTGTTACAATCCACCGATTAATCTATCATACTGTGATGATCAGGCAGGTGGACAGTCTTAGGGAAACTCTCCCCCATGCATGACAATGTGTAGGCTATGGCTATGGCCAGCAGAGACTTGGTGACAATAACAAGTGATGGTGACTGAGAATAGACTAGAGCATCACCTAAGGGACAAACTAGGGTTGAGGAATTGAGTGGCGAGAGAGAGTGCTTGGAGAGAAAGATGAAAGCTAATTTCATGGAAGACTAATTTCCTGACCAATCAACATCATCTTCATCATCACAGGTCTAGAAAGGGAAAAGTCTTATAAGTACTTATGTTTTAAAATCATACAGTTCTATACTGAAGTGGACAAATGCCCAGACTGACCCAGCCAGCCAGACATACAGACACTGCCCACCAGCCTTTCACCTTCACCTCTGAGAGGTTTAGGTTCCAGGGAAACTCCCTCGTCCTTCTATTCTCAAGCCTGGCAGTGTGGGACCATGAGCAGAATGAGACAGAGAGACGGGGGATGCCACTTTAGATTTTAGACGTCACTCCTCCCTAACCCCCTTAAGGTTTGAAGGGTAAAAGCAACATGCTGCAAGCTCCAAACACTACGGACACAATCCTGGCTCTGCGCTCCTAAACGCCACTCTGTTTTAGCAACGTTTAACTCACTAAAGATCCTGGAGCTGTTTGAAAGATCAAAACAAACCGCATAAATGACAACAAGGGAGAGAAAAAAGGGTGACAGCCACAAGTGCATATTTTGAGATTCGTTTTACGTTGATTTCTCCCGACCTCCGTACAAATTAAGCACAATTAATGCCTGGCAAAAAACTACATACTGTGCTCTCCAAGAGGAGGATCTGGTTTGGACGCTGGACGCTGCACTCTGCACTCTAAACAAACGTAACAGTGGCTTCTATTGTCACGTTGGCGCACACCCTCCTGGCACGGTATGCTCTCAGCTGAACTGCCGTCGATTCTCACAAAATCAATTTAGCTGATTATGAACTTAAGTGCTCTTTCTGAGACATGGTTTCTATCCCAACAGTTTTCTGTTCACCTTTCCCTTGGACAATGGGAGGGAAGGGGGGAGGTAAGTAGGGATGGAGAGAGGGAGGGAAGGAGGGATAGACAGTGGGGAGATGGAAAGGGTCTTTTTTTAAGTGTATGTTTTTTCATAATGCTCCCTAATTGATATTCTTGGAGCGGCTGCCCTGCCTCGGCCTGCCTGCACATGTGTGAACATTAAACATCCCTGGCTGCCCAGAGCTTGCTCTGCTGGCATCACTTTTCAATCAGTGTACTGGCAGAGTGGCCAAGGGCCAAACGCAGCGCAGTCGCGTTGGAAACATTTCCCCGTGTGCGGTTAACCCCACACTCTCTGAGCAGCGAGCCGCTCATTCTACAAATTGACGGTCTCCCATGCTATTGCATAAGGTTTCCGACACTCTGACGCATGAGAGCTCAGTCGAAGTAGTTGTGTACAGATGGGTAGCTACATACATTAGCTACATACAATACCAGTCAAAAAGTTTGGACACACTTACTCATTCAAGGGGTTTTCTTTATTTTTTTAACTATTTTCTACATTGTAGAATAATAGTGAAGACATCAAAACTATGAAATAACACATATGGAATCATGTAGTAACCAAAAAAGTGTCAAATCAAAATATATTTTATATTTGAGATTCTTCAAAGTAGCCACCTTTGATGACTGCTTTGCACACTCTTGGCATTCTCTCAACCAGCTTCACGAGGTAGTCACCTGGAATGCATTTCAATTAACAGGTGTGCCTTGTTAAAAGTTAATTTGTTGAATTTATTTCCTTCTTAATGTGTTTGAGCCAATCAGTTGTGTTGTGACAAGGTAGGGGTGGTATACAGAAGATAACCCTATTTGGTAAAATACCAAGTCCATATTATGGCAAGAACAGCTCAAATATGCAAAGAGAAACGGCAGTCCATCATTACTTTAAGACATGAAGGTTAGGCAATGCGTAACATTTCAAGAACTTTGAAAGTTTCTTCAAGTGCAGTTGCAAAAACCATCAAGCGCTATGATGAAACTGGCTCTCATGAGGACCGCCACAGGAAAGGAAGACCTAAAGTTATCTCTGCTGCAAAGGATAAGTTCATTAGAGTTACCAGCCTCAGAAATTCCAGCGCAAATAAATGCTTCACAGAGTTCAAGTAACAGACACATCTCAACATCAACTGTTCAGAGGAGACTGCGTGAATCAGGCGGTCGATTTGCTGCAAAGAAACCAGGACACCAATAATGAGAAGAAACTTTCTTGGGCCAAGAAACATGAGCAATGGACATTAAACCAGTGGAAATCTGTCCTTTGAGTCGAAATGTACAATTTTTGGTTCCAACCGCCATGTCTTTGTGAGATGCAGAGTAGGTGAACGGATAATCTCTACATGTGTGGTTCCCACTGTGAAGCATGTCTTTGATGTCTTCACTATTATTCTACAATGTAGAACATTTTTACAAATAAAGAAAAACTCTTGAATAAGTAGGTGTCCAAACTTTTGACTGGTACTGTACATTATGTGCTGGCGAGAAGACATACTCTAGCCACATACTTGAGGAATAGTGTGGATGTACAGTAAACAGATACATCTCATGTATCACAGGCTTGTAATTGTAAGGCGTTGCCCAATGCACATTGCTGTGTCACCTAGTATCACAACAAGATGGGCAGAGCGATAGTATAGAGACAGAGCACAGCATGAGGGCCAAGCCAGATGAAGACGTAACGATCAGTGAAACTCAGAGGCAGGGAGAACAAGAACAGAGAATCAAGAGACAAACAAATAAGACAAATGGATAAAAACACAGACAAGAAAAAAAGAAAGTAAAATAAAGAGAGGTAAAGGATTAACCTTTGCCGTGGAAACACTCCCACAGTCCACCGCTGAGAGAAAGCTCTGACTACCTCTCCTCCCTCCCTCCTTCACTCCTCCCCTCCCTCCTCCTGTTGAGCTTCGCTCTGGGCTCAAGGTGAGTGTCTTTATTAGAAAGTGATGAGAGTCCGCTGGGAGGGGCTGGCAGCTGACCATAACAGAGCTCAGAGACTCCATCCCCCTTATTCAAAATCACACACACACACCTCCACCCTCCAGACAGCCTGTAGGGCCCCATCCTTTCATCTCAGAATGGAGAGAATATCACAGAAGGCAGGCAGTGAGGAGTTAGTATGTTCTCCCAACAGGAGGTTTTTTGATATTGTGTTTGTGTGAGTCTGACAAGCAATGAAAAAATGAAGTGTTTACGTTATTACTTACATCCAAACCCTGGCACAAGAGCAGGACAAAATGCAATATTGGCTCACTGCTCCTACAAGGGATCACACGTGAAGTAGTATTATTGCCGATTATGAGAATCTAACCACCCGTCGATTGGAAAGTGGATAATCATGTGCACAATCATTTCCTACCTTCCCCAACCTAATCTAACTACGCCATTAGCAGAACAACCCAGGATAGTTGCAATAGTACTCCTCCTCCTTCTTCTTTCTCTATCCCTCTCTCCACTGATTATTTCCCCATCCATCCACTGCTCTCTGTGTCTGTACTGTGTACTTGGCTCTCAGACATTTGATGAGATGTTCTGGCGTTATGAGACGCGTCACAGGGCTAAATGTTGCGTAGTGTTTTGGTTCATGTGGCAAGGATCGGTCCCGTAGCAGCACTCTCAGATGGTCGGCCATCAGTGAATCGTCTGAGGACACAGTTGTCGAAACCGCAGCGTCGTTTCTCACTGCAAATGAGGAGTGCAGGAGAAAACCACAAGTCTGCAGCTGTTCAGCTGGAAGACAAAATACACTTTTCTCCTTTTTAAAGGCAAAGTGTGTCAAATGGAAGCTTAGACGTCCAAAGTCTAAGAGTTCTGCCTCATGAGAGAGACCAGTGCTGTAATGCTTATAGGGTTAGTTGAGTAGCTGACAAGTGCATTTACCAGCTAAGAATCAGGTATCACAATTGTTCACAAGCTTTGCAAAAACAACTCTATGGCAGGAAATTAACAACTTTGTTGTTCCAAGAATTAAAAAAAGTAAAAGTGACAGGTTTGACGTGAAGAGAAAGCTTCTTAATTGCTTACTATATGTAGGCTATCTTAGCCACACAAAGTCACATAGCATTTTTTGATGAGCCTAATAATAACCTTTGAGGGACGCTCCCATGAATTTGAAGAATGGTCTACTCTTCCTCCACATGTCAAGTTGAGAAATGTGGACACTGGAGGGAATGTGGATATTGGATTTTGGAAAGCGATAACAGCCAGCATGTTATCCAATCCGCGTAGTATATTTGGCCACACATTGAAAAATATACAGCACTTATATTTTGGAACTCACGTTCTACCACACACTGACACGTATCCCGGCCTCAGCAAGGTTACAGACCATACGATGCAGTCGGGATTCTCTCTGCCGGTTTATGATTTAACTCTTCCTAATGATTGGCCTAATTTATGTGTATATTCTATATGTAATCGTCCTCTCGTCTGGATGAACACAATCTCATCCTCTATTTATTGACATGACTGCTCTCATTTTCTCTCCTTCCCTCTCTACGTCCTTGCGCCTGCACGACGCATGTTTGGGAACAAGATGAAAGGGGGATGAAGGAGAGAGAGCAGGGGAGGGAGAGAATCTGTTTGGTCATGCTCCATAACTGACATGATAAAACAAACAGACAATCTGCTCTTTGTCTAAACCATCCCGTAGTCAGACCTGTTTCAGCAGTGTGTGTGTGTGTGTGTGTGTGTGTGTGTGTGTGTGTGTGTCCACAGACATTTACAATCCTCCTACCCCCATCTACTTGTGTGGAATTTGCCTCCTTTAAGGCTAGAAGGCTTCACTCAGACCAACCCAAATTCCCCATCCACCCCACCACATGGCAGACTATCAGATTCACTGTGATAACATCACATAGGATGGTTTTGACTCTTCTGCAAACACGGGCTCCAGTTTGCATATACTTCACTGGACTTCCTTAACTCATTTGTTTGGTCAGCATGGCGCCACACATACCTGTAACTAAACACACATTCTCAAGTACCTCTGATGATGAGTTGGTGTGTGTGTGTGTGTGTGTGTGTGTGTCTGTACAGGGCCGGACTCCCCAGAAATCAGCTAACTTCCTGCATTTCAACACATTTTGCCATGATGCAAAAAGAAAAAATAGCTTTTTTATAATGCTATTCTACACATTTTGACATGAGGTTAAAACTGTGCTGAGCGATTGATCGAAAATGTGGTCTTTTTTTTAACAACTAATTGACCGAAGTCAGTTCAATTATTTTAATTCCATTCTGTTTGTTATTTTTCTGTGAGCGCAATGCAGTTTCTTTAGAGATAAATCCGATCAAGTCCAAACTGTGCGATGTAGTAGGGAGTTGTAGTTTCCAACAGGCCAATATTCTACATAGTTTACAGATAAAACGTGGTAATTAACTACAGTGACCATAATCCATTGAGTGTGTACTTGTCCGGTCAGACGGAGAGAAGAGAGGAATATATAGAGAGCAGTTTCTTCAAAGTATCTCTAGCTAAAAGTACAGGATCTAAGAGTAATAGTTGGCATTCAGCAGTCATAAAAGTATGCCTCATTTATTTTGAACTACTAAAACAGTGATTTTGTCAGAGATCATAGGCAGTAGCTCTATAGAGCCCTGTGTGTGTGTGTGTGTGTGTGTGTGTGTGTGTGTGTGTGTGTGTGTGTGTGTGTGTGTGTGTGTGTGTGTGTGTGTGTGTGTGTGTGTGTGTGTGTGTTCGCGCGCGTGTGCGTGTGTTTGTGGTTTTCCTATCCTTGTGTGGACCAAGGATAGTAAAAAAAGAACAATTCAGGGACATTTTGC
Source organism: Hucho hucho (assembly GCA_003317085.1). NCBI lineage: Eukaryota > Metazoa > Chordata > Actinopteri > Salmoniformes > Salmonidae > Hucho > Hucho hucho. The sequence goes on from QNTS01001811.1 coordinate 38,467, forward strand.
CGGTCCCCACAAGACAAAAGGCTATTTAAGGCTTAGGGGTTAGGTTTAGGGTTAGGGTACAATCAAATTAAATCAATGAGGGCTAGTGTTAGAATTAGTTAGGGATTAGGTTTAAGGTTGGGAGTAGGGGCAGAGTTAGGGGTTTGGGATTAAGGTTAGGGTTAGGGTTAGGTTAAGGGTTAGAGAAAACAGGAAAATACTGTGCTGTAATATGTTCACATTTATGGTATACACAGTATACATAACAAAGCATTTCGCTACACTCGCATTAACATCTGCTAACCATGTGTATGTGACAAATAAAATTTGATTTGATTTGATTTGATTTGAATTACAATTACACAGCATGCATGCATCAATGATGCAGAGTATTTACTTTTCGGGACACACTGTTAAAAACTAACAATACTTCACACCTTGAATAACAAAATAAGCTTGCGTTACACAACATTAATAAAATGCTCCAACATTTGGAACAGTGACACACTCAAATCTGCAAACACTACAGGATGCAGGTAAAGATTTGCAAGTAAAAAAACATGGGATCTCATAAATTTTTTAAGAGAATGTGAGGCCCCACAGGCCCCTCCCCCCAATGGTGAGGGAGGGTTTTTATTGGCTTGTTAAAAATGAGTGGCAGCCGAACAGTGGCGGCCCAACCACTAAAATACAAGGAAACCTTTAGTCTGTACATGACGACAGCTGATCAACGAGCTCCAGCTGATAGCTGGATGCCTGGCTCCAAGCGTCAGCATCATTAGACATGCATCAGTCACTTTCACTTCACTGTATCACTACTCCATATTGCTTGTTAACTACTCAACAACACAGAAGCCAGGCCAGCGGCATCCACTTCAAGCATCCACTAATGACAACTCATTATCAGAGAGCATGTTGTGGCTCCTCATCGATCCAAAATGGCGGACACATCACCACCACCTGTTTTGTCATTGGGACTGGAGGGACTGGGAATGGAATGAAGTAGGATGTAGTAGTGGAAGCGGACAGTGGTGTGTGATGTCCATCCAGCCAGGAGCACAGTCTGTCCAGGGCACACAGTGTTTAACTGCCACAAGGGTTGCTTGGTCCGCAGTCACAACAGCTAAAACAGCCTAACAAGGCAAGGCAGGCAAGGCCCCAACTCACCAAGTGGAACCAAATTGCTCCCGGCACATCTCCAGCGCTCATTAACAACTAACCAGGCAGCACATTCTGAAACTTCCCAATTACTCATCGACCCATCCCCTCCGCCACCCTGTTTTGGGGACCTGCGTGGTTCTGGTACCAGTTACAACTGACATTTTCACTTATAAATCGATCTGTGGACATTGTAGATTGAAATGGCTTGCATTGAGCGATAGCCCTGGTTCCCATGGAGACGGTAGTATTTTTTCAGGGGGCGTGCTGTAGGATGTGAAATCTGAAACCACTTGAAACAGGGATGTCCCTCCTACCATTAAATTTTCTCTTCCGACTCTCCATTAACTCCTGGCTGAACCATTTCGCAGCCACTGACAAAGCACATGCCGGCACATTCAGAGATGGATTTATAGCCAACAATCTAATATAATTCATAGATTTAAAACAAAAAACGCTTTCTGTTTGCCATAGATGGACAAGATTAATATGAGATGAAAGGCGAGTTCCTAGCGAGTTCAGGAAGCTAGAACACAGTGAGATGTTCACAGCGATGGGGGCAAACGTTTGCAAAATATGCACATTTTATCTAACACTAAACATACAAATCTTATAGTTAGTCATTTTATAATTGTGTTATGCTATATTTAAAAAGCATATACACTACTTTTCAAAAGTTTGGGGTCACATAGAAATGTCCTTGTTTTTTAAAGAAAACAAGTATAGGCTGACGAGTTTCAGAAGAAAGTTATTTCTTTCTGGCCATTTTGAGCCTGTAATCGAACCCACAAATGCTGATGCTCCAGATACTCAACCAGTCTAAAGAAGGCCCGTTTTATTGCTTCTTCTATCCGAACAACAGTTTTCAGCTGTGCTAACATAATGCAAAAGGGTTTTCTAATGATCAATTAGCCTTTTAAAATTATAAACTTGGATTAGCTAACACAACGTGCCATTGGAACACAGGAGTGATGGTTACTGATAATGGGCCTCTGTACGCCTATGTAGATATTCCATAAAAAATCTGCCGTTTCCAGCTACAATAGTCATTTACAAAATTAACAATGTCTACACTGTATTTCTGATAAATTTGATGTTATTTTAATGGACAAAAACAAGACATTTCTAAGTGAACCCAAACGTTTGAACGGTAGTGTAAGTAATTTCAAGCCCTATTGGTACAGTTTTGTTGAATATTTCATATTTTTTATCATATTTGTACTATGTACTTGAGCTTGTGTCCTCAAAAGTGACTACACACAATTTTTTACTATTTTTACCGGAAAGTTTAGATTTTAACCTTTGAGTATGCAGCATTGCTAGTTATTGTTTATGGCCCTCTCATAATAAATAATTACTTTTGGGGATTACATAGATGACATTTTCGACTATATTTAGTTACATTTAACTGGCTAATCTAATCTAACAAGATGGGCCTCCATTACAATGCATAATGTACATTATATGTACAGTGCCTTACGAAAGTATTCAGACACCTTGACTTATTCCACATTTTGTTGTTACAGCCTGAATTCAAAACAGATTAAATATATTTTTTTCTCTCACCCATCTACACACAATACAACATAATGACAAAGTGAAAACATGTTTTTAGAAATGTTTGCTAATTTATGTAAAATGAAATACAGAAATATCTAATTTACGGAAGTATTCAGACCCCTTTGCTATGACACTCCAAATTGAGCTCAGGTGCATCCAATTTCCTTTGATCATCCTTGAGATGTCACTACAACTTGATTGGAGTCCACCTGTGGCCAATTCAATTGTTTGGAAAGAAACACATCTGTCTATATAAGGTCCCACAGTTGACAGTGCATGTCAGAGCAGAAACTATAACATGAAGTCCAAGGAACTGTCCATAGATCTCTGAGAATTCTGATGAGGCATAGCCACTGAGTGTACAAAAAATTAGGAACACGCGGGAAACTGTTGAGCATAAACAACTCAGCAGCATTGCAGTTCTTGACACACTCAAACTGGTGCACCTGGCACCTACTACCATATCCTGTTCAAAGGCACTTTGTCTTCCCCATTCACCCTCTGAATGGCACACATACACAATCCATGTCTCAATGCTTAACCTGTCTCCTCCCCTTCATCTACACTGACTGAACTGGATGTAACAAGTGACATCAATAAGGGATGTGGGTGTGTGCGTGAGTGAATGATCTAACCCTTCACATTTTTGAATCCTCACAAAAAAAGAGTATAAAACAATTTCTAGTGTTGAACGTTTCCAAGAGAATAGAGTTCTCCATCATTGGGAAATTGAAAAAATATGGAACTACCTAGACTCTGCCTAGAGCTTGCCGTCGGACCAAACTGAGCAACCGGGCAAGAAGGACATTGGTAAGGGAGGTGACTAAGAACCCAATGACCACTTTGACAGAACTACAGAATTCCTTGGCTGAGATGGGAGAATCTGGCAGAAGGACACCAGTCTCTACAGTACTTTACCAATCTGGGATTTGTTGAAGAGTGGCCAGATGAAAGCCACTCCTGAGAAAAAGGCACATGACAGCACGTCTGGAGTTTACAAAAAGACACGTGAAAGAAGATTCTGAGAGCATGAGGCAAAAGAGTCTGGTCTGATGAGACAAAAACGTTACACTTTGGCCTGAATGCAAAGCGCTATGTCTAGAGAAAACCAGGCACAGCTCATCACCCGTCTAACACCATCCCTACCGTGAAGCATGATGGTGGCAGCATCATGCTATGGGGATGCTTTTCAGAAGCAGGGACTGGGAGACTGGTAAGGACAGAGGGAACAATGAATGGAGCCAAATACAGGCAAATCTTTGATGAGAGCCTGCTTCAGAGTGCAAACGACCTTAGATTGGGGCGAAGATTTACGTTCCAACAGGATAAATACCCCAATCATACAGCCAAAGCAGTGCTGAAATGGCATCAGAACAAGAATGTGAAACTCCATGAGTGCCCTAGCCAAAGCCCAGACTTGAATCCCATTTAAAATCTGTGGAAAGACTTGAAGATTGCTGTTCACTGCCACTCCCCATCTAACTTAACAGAGCTTGAGAAAATCTGCAAGGAGGAATGGGAGAAAAGCCCCATATCCAGATGTGCAAAGCTGATACCGACATACCCAAGACGACTCAAAGCTGTAATTACCACCAAAGATGCTTCTACAAAGTATTGACTCAGGGGTGTGAATACTTGCGTAAATGAGATATTTCTGTATTTCATTTTCAATAAACATGTTTTAATTTTGATATTATCGGGTATTGTGTGTAGATGGGTGAGAAAAAAAATATTTAATCCATTTTGAATTCAGGCTATAACACAACAAAATGTGGAGTAAGTCGAGGGGTGTGAACACTTGAAGGCACTGTATACAGATACATAGTTCCAGTACAAAACAGCATTACACCTACATTGGTGGAGAAAACATAGCTTTTCAAAGACATGGCACGAGCCAGGTGAATGACGAACCATGTCATTCACAACAAGAATAATCTAATCCCATTCACAACAAGAACCCACACACTGTATCACTACACTACACCATCCCATAATACTTTGTTATCCTTGTTTCATCCAAGCGTAGTGTTGCCATGGTGACATTTATATACTAGCCTTGCATTCACGTGAACTGCAGTGAGTGTGCAGTCTGGCAGTGTAGAGCAGAGGGTAGAGAGGCGGATAGGACAGGACAGGATAGGATAGACAGACAGACAGTCCTCATCACATAAGGGCAGGACACGTCTAGGACACAGACAAAGGCAGCTTTGTTCCTCTGAGAAATGTGACACCTCGCCATGCAGGAAGTTTGTTTTTCTGTTCCAGCATTAAAATGGGGAATCAGAAGCCACAAATGAGAGTTCCAAAGACCGGAGAGGGGGAGAAGAGGGGAGAGGAAGAAGGGAAGAGGTGCCTGCGCCGGCACCATCCTGTCTAAGGACCCTCACACTGACATGGAGGGATGGATGGATGGGTGATCACACACAAGACATAAGCACTGTAATGTACCTTATGCTGCATATACAGTTGGCATAATATGACTGTTTATGTACAGAATACAGCCAGGTAGAAATGTACTGTTCGTACATCTCCAACAGTGGAGGCTGCTGAGGGGAGAACGGCTCATAATTTTGTTTAACTCGTATTTGACTTAACTGCATTGTAGGGCTTGTAAGTAAGCATTTCATGGTAATGTCTACACCTGTTGTATTCAGCGTATGTGACAAATACAATTTGATTTGATTTGATTTTGGAAACCAGGTGTTTGATGTATTTGATACGATTCCACTGATTCCGTTCCAGTCATTAGTACAAGCCCGTTAAGGTGCCACCAACCTCCTGTGATCTCCATCAAGGCATGAATAGAACACATAGCTGTATGAAAGGAATGGATCATGTTTGCCGATTCTAATTTTGCTGGTCCACACCCCAAAAGACAAGTGTGGTTATAACAAGAACAAATATTATCACACTGCAAGTGCAGACTGAAAGTCAGGACTGAGCACTCCTTTCTCTCTCTTAATTTACTGGATGTTTATTTTGCCAGCTCTAAATGGTCTGATTTTAAGTAAATCTGATGCACTGGATCCTAACATTCTTCCTGTTCCTATCACTGCTGACTACTTGCTTGGAGCCTTCCTGCCTGCTTGCCTTTTTGCCTGCTTACAGAATGAGTCTGGAAGGATTTCAACATCCCAGCACCTACACCTCATCTAACCTCTTTTTCTTCCCATTCTGCCCCTTTCTCTTATTCTCTTTTTGTCTCTTACATAATATGAAGTCTTTTTTTTCGCTCACTTTCCCATTCTTTCGCTCTCCCTCCCTCCCTCCCTCGCTCCCTCTCTCTGAGGAGGTTGAATGTCCCTGCTGTGCTGGTCCCCAGCCAGCTGGCAGGGTTCACCCAGAGTGAGCAGAGTCCTGAGCCCAAAGAGCTCTAAATGATACCAGGTGACCTACACAACCACAGGAGCTCAGGACCGGCCCACCTGTGTATCGCTGCAACAGCGGTTCTTATTACACACCCGAAAACTCACACAAACTCCCTCCCCCTCTGAGCTCAGCGCCGCTTCGCTTTTCATCTCTCTGCATGAACACACATGCATGCTCGCGCACGCACGCACACACACTGCCTTACAACAGCCCTGCAGTGGCAGATTCATAAAACACCAGGCTATCGTGTACAGGAGAGAAAGAAAAAGACCTGTGGTGTGCAGCCCTTCCACCCTCTTAATGAGTCCTGCACAAAAGAACATTGCTCAATTTACGCCAAACGGTTAGACAATAGAATAGGACAGAGCCAAGCAAGTTGTGAGCAAACTAACCCCCTCCTGTTTGCATCCACAAGAAACACAGTTGGTCTTTTCAATCTAACTTGCTAACTTTGAAATTTATTATAGATTTACAGTGCCTTGCGAAAGTATTCACCCCCCTTGGCATTTGTCCTATTTTGTTGCCTTACAACCTGGAATTAAAATTTGGGGGGGGTTGTATCATTTGATTTACACAACATGCCTACCACTTTGAAGTTGCAACATATACAAACAAGAAATAAGACAAAAAACTGAAAACTTGAGCATGCATAACTATTCACCCCCCAAAGTCAATACTTTGTAGAGCCACCTTTTGCAGCAATTACAGCTGCAAGTCTCTTGGGATATGTCTCTATAAGCTTGGCACATCTAGCCACTGGGATTTTTTCCCATTCTTCAATGCAAAACTGCTCCAGCTCCTTCAAGTTGGATGGGTTCCGCTGAGGTACAGCAATCTTTAACTTAGGGAGCAGCGCATGAGGTGACCGTTTTGGAGAGCCTGGCGTGCCCAAAGTAAAATGCCTCCCATTCAGGCCCAGAAAATAGGATATGCACATATTTGGTACCATTGGATAGGAAACACTCTGAATTTTCTAAAAGTTTTAACCATTTGTCTGTGAGTAAAACAGAACGGATATGGCAGGCGAAACCCCAAGGAATTTCTGTCCTGGAAAAAGTGGTTTTGACAGAGTGCCTCATTTGGAACCCCTCCCTCATGAAAATGCCCATAAAAGGGCATATGAATGCAGTACCTATCGCTTCCTCTGGATGTCAACAGTCTCGAGACAGTGTTCAGTTTTGTTTTGGATGCTTTAGAGCAGAGAAGAAGAGGAAATCAGGAAGTGTCCCCTTGGAAGTCAATAGGAGAGGACGCGCGCTCTAGCCAAGCGCGCTCTGTGTTTTCCTCCGTTCTTAGAGCTCAGTTTATATTCCGGTTGAATTATTATAGTAAATATACGTAAAAGTGTTCCTAAGGATACATTAAAATGATGTTTGATTGTTCTTGGACAAGTTTATAGGTATAAGTTGAACGAGTTCTAGTCACGTTTCAATGGAGGAGTGGAGGCTGTAGTTTCTGATTATAACGCGCGAACCAAATGGAGATTTAAGGATATAATACATTACTTTTTCTAACAAAAGAACCATGGATTGTCTTCGTTGGACACTTAGGAAGACCTCAGCAAACCACTTGAGTGTTACTTTAGCAGTATGTTTAGGGTCATTGTCCTGCTGGAAGGTGAACCTCCGTCCCAGTCTCAAATCTCTGGAAGACTGAAACAGGTTTCCCTCAAGAATTTCCCTGTATTTATCACCATCATTCCTTCAATTCTGACCAGTTTCCCAGTCCCTGCTGATGAAAACGTGTTCTCGGGGTGATGTGAGGTGCTGGGTTTGTGCCAGACATAGCATTTTACTTGATGGCCAAAAAGCTCAATTTTAGTATCATCTGACCAGAGTACCTTCTTCCATACATTTGGGGAGTCTCCCACATGCCTTTTGGCAAACACCAAATGTGTTTGCTTATTTTCTTCATTAACTACTTAGGGAGTGGTGGGGCGCTAAATTCAAAAAGGCGCCAAATTCAAAATCCAAAAGTTGAATTATTAAACATTCATCAATATACAAGTGTTGCATAGTCATCAAAAGCTCTGCTTCTTGGCAATATCACAGCGTTGTCAGATTTCAAAAAGGCTTTACGGCGAAAGCACTACATTTGATTGTTTGAGGGTAGCACCTCCAATATTTTTCATTAGCATAAATTCATAAACCATCGTGGTTCACACAAAACACATTTCACAGCGAAAACAAATCCCTTACCTTTTGAAGAACTTCTGCTGAGGGCTTTCCAAGTGTCCAACGAAGACATCCAATGGTTCTTTTGTTAGAAAAAGTCATTTATTATATCCATAAATCTCAGTTTGGTTGGCGCATTATGTTCATAAAATACAGCGTCCACTCGCCCATTGAACCGTGAAGAGAACTCGTTCAACCTATACCTATACACTTGTCCAAGAACAATCAAACATCATTGATAAAGTATCCTTAGGAACACTTTTATGTATATTTACTATAATATTTCAACCGGATTATAAACTGGACGATAGGAAAGGAAAAAACCACAGTTCGCGCGAGCCCGTGAACGCGCATCCTCTTCTGTTTACATCTGGTGACCAGTTCGAAATTTTTCTTCTATTACCATCCAGAGCATTCTAACATCATCAAACACTGTCTAGAGACTGTTGACATCCAGTGGAAGCAAAAGGTACTGCAATCTTACTCCTATATATAGCTGTTTCAATAGGGAGGGGTTCAAAATGAGGCAATGTGTCAAAAACACTTTTTCCAGGACAGAAATTCCTTGGGTTTTCGCCTGCTATATCCGTTCTGTTATACTCACAGACAATATTTTAACACTCTTAGAAATTTTATGAAACAAGTAATTTTTTTCATTTCACTTCACCAATTTGGACTATTTTGTGTATGTCCATTACATGAAATCTAAATAAAAATCTATTTAAATTACAGGTTGTAATGCAACAAAATAGGAAAAACTGCAAGGAGGGTGAATACTTTTGTAAGGCACTGTACGTCTGTCGGGTTTTAGACCAGGTCATAGCACTATCTCTGCTGCATTGCTAGTAATAAATGGTGGTTAATTGTATGGATAAAAGGCAACATTGTGCTGCCCTCTTCATTGACCTGTCAAAGGCATCTGATAATGTTGATCACTCACTGCTAATTCAGAGGCTTTCCTCAATTGGCCTAGACCAGGCTGCATGTAACTGGTTTAAAAATGACTTGACAGATAGAACTCAATGTGTTTTTACTGATGGTGTTAAATCCGGTTTCCTGCATATTACGTAAGGTGTCCCGCAGGGGTCGATTCTGGGTCCTGTACTCTTGACTCTGTCCAATTTGTTTTTGCTGCACTTGTTTCCCAATAATACTGTTGCGGATGCTATTACCCCCACGGTTGACCAAGCTCTATCTGAACTACAGTCTGCCTTCATTGTATTACTGAAAAACTTTATTGACCTGAAATGAATATTGAATGCAGGTAAAACTAAGTACACTGTATCTTGTTCTCTAGAGAGCATAAGAATAACTCTGATGATTTAAGCATGTGTACTTTGGATGGTGTCCATATTGATCGTGTCCCTGCTTACAAATATCTGGGCATCTGGATAGATGAAAAGTTATCTTTTAAAAAGCGTATTGATGAGTTAGTTAAGAAGCTGAGAATAAAAATGGGCTTCTTCTATAGAAATAGGTCCTGCCTCTCGCTAAATAGTAGAAAGCAGATTATTCAGTCAACGTTCTTATCAGTCCTATACTATGGCAACATCATCTATATGAACACTTCATTAAAGCCGCTAGATGCAGTTTATCATAGCGCACTGCGTTTTATTATGGAGGACAATTTTAGTACTCATCACTGCATTCTCTGCCAAAAAGTTGGTTGGCCCTCTTTGATGTCATTGCTATGTTTTCATAAAGCTCTTTAACAAAAAGGCCCACTGTACTTATCATCTTTACCAAACTTTAGACATACGAGTTACAACACCCGGTCTCAGGAATGGCTAAGTCTGTAAATTCCTTTGGTCTCTACTGAGTTAGGTAAATCAACTTTTAGTTTTCTTGCACCTTATTTGTGGAACAATCTTCAAAATGTTCTTAAATGTGATGTTTTTGTGACTCTAGGGCAGGAGTGTCAAACTCATTCCATGGAGGGCCTAGTGTTTGCAGGTTTTTGGTTTTTCCTTTCAATTAAGCTACTTTCCCCTCCGTCTAATGAGTTTGACACCTGTGCTCTCGGGCGATTCAGAAAGCTGATTGAGGACCTTATTACTGATGAATGTATTTGTTTTTCCTGACCGTGTTTTTCTTTCTGCTTGCCTTTTGTATTTATATTTTGATATGTGTATTTTCTGTAATTTATGTAATTCAGGGCTCATCTGTAAAAGATACCTTATTTTACTTAACTGCATTGTTTGTGGATCAGATTGACTCCCTGATGAAATAAAGTTTACATCAAATAATAAATAAAAACTGTGTAGCGTATACATCTCAGCTGGCACAAATCTCAAATCTCGCCATATGATGGCAGGCTAGTTTTACAGCGGATAGTTGGAGTTTACAACACATGGGCAGTACTGCCATCAGAATCCATCCAACTCTACTTTGCAGCTGTAACGTTGTGGCTCGTACATAAGCTACCAAAGACACTCTAAAACATGTTTAGTCTCCTTCACACAGTGCTGTAAAGTTCTGGTTCCTGTTTACCCAAGGAACACTACATGAGGCCTGATCACTGCTGCCCTGTTATTCTGTGTTCCTCCACCCATGGCTGCAGGGCTGGCAGTGAGGCATAGAGTTTGTATGACTAGAGCCAAGCCAGAGCTGGGTGTATGAGGGTGATGTATAGATATGGTTCTAGGTGTGTGTGTGTGTGTGTGTGTGTGTGTGTGTGTGTGTGTGTGTGTGTGTGTGTGTGTGTGTGTGTGTGTGTGTGTGTGTGTGTGGAATGAAATGTCTGTAAACACCCTTATCATTGCTCTGATGGAGACACTTTGTTCCCAAAGTCAAAAGAACAGCGTTGCTTCATCATTTTTCCATGGCTACCATCACCTATATTTACAACATCGTCATTGCAATAGGGCTATGTCACTTGTGATATGTTCTCACTTCAAGGTTTGGCCCCATATCTCCTTTCAGGTGCCTCTCAGGTTAGCCTATGTCATTCAAGAAAGATGCAATCTGATGGTTCATACAGAGGGCTGCAGTCATTATGATGCGATTATTACCTCAGATACCGTAGATGTAGAGCTTCTTCAAACATGACATTATCCTACCCAGAATGCTCTTGGAAAATGTGGCTTCTCTATTCAGAAGACTGTATATACACAGAATCTGAGTGTACTTTAGAATATTCTGAGCTACAGTGAGATATCCATTTTAATGATTTGAGGATAGGTGATTTGTAAGCCATAAACGTCATCCCATATTTGAGCTGTTATCTACACAAACAGAACATTATGAGTAAGTACCTAAGGGCCTTCATGGATATCATCACCCAACATAAACTATATAGGCCCTACATAAACTGTATATCAATCAAGACCAAATCCATGTGTGAGTTCATACATGAGTTACCATTGTTTATTGAATTTTCATAATCATCTTTCACATTGTAATCCTGGTTGACAGCTCTATGCATTTCCCAACACTGTTTATTCAAGCAGAGCGATTTATCATTCTGCAAAAACCAGTTTGTCCCCTCTGGCCCACTGTAGCTCCTCCTGCTTCTACCAATGACAACCCTTCAGCACATACACTGCTGGGTTAACTGCCCAAGCCAAATTATTATAAAAGGAGTTCTTTGTGGTTGTTGTCCCCCACAATGAAATAGGGGAGGGGACTATGGATCAGTATCCGTCCGTTGTCCGTTAGTCACACACGATATCTCAGACAGCACTTGCCCGATTTTGACAAGATCTGGCATTTACAAAATGACACTGATTGGCCCAAGGAGGGAGCTATAGTAATTAACAGAAATTTGTGAGAGACACTAGAGAGGAAGAGGCGAAGCAGGAGGGATAACTGGGCCACAATCTGTCATCTCCAGCAGGTGACGTTTTTCATAATGTTTTTTTTCGCTCACCAAGCTGGGAGTTTTGTATGAGGGTCGATCAATGAGAGAGTGTAGAATTTGGTTAACAAAAAATGTAATGGCTTATTTGCTACGTGTGGCTTATTTGATTGAATAGACGTTTCCTAGTGCTTAGGTTGTTACGAGTGTACTGATAAGTAGGACACGTGACATCCTGGCAACTTTGAGAAACATGCATCGGCCCTCTCATTGGCTAGAATGGTCCCACCTGATCTTGCCTCCTCCTGCCTTCTACTCTGAGTACCAGTCTTGTGCTAACATTCAAGTCCTTGCCCCTCCTCGTCATTGCCAAAGACTTTGGTACATGACATGGAGTACAGGGAGCGGATTACCATTTTTGAAGCAATTTTTTTTCATTGTTAGAGCGGCCACTTGAGTATCTGGTCAATATAATGGATAATCTGTGGTCACCCACCATAACTGACATGTGTTAGTCACAAGCGATATCTCAATTGGCTAAAGGGGGGGTGATGGGTCATTCGCGGGGTACGACATGTTTACTGTTGCCTGTTTTCTTTTCCCTCCTCTTTGTTACTGTACTGGTAGTAGCTTGTTTTTTTATTGTTTTTCGTCTGAAGAGCCCACATGCAGCCAAAATTTCTCCTTGTCTGGCCCTTATCGATGACATCATGATTTAAATGTTTATTGGTTGATAAGTGTAGCCGACTGTGTGGGAGAGCAAAGGCAAGCAGTGGGAGTTGGGACAAATATAATTAAACTACATTTGTAGGTGGTGGAGCTAGTCTTATTCATTGGCTATACTTTTCAATTAGTATTTTGAATAGAAATCGGTTCAAAGCGATCTGGAAGCCTCCGTGTGGAGAATGTAGGTGAATGAAAGCAGCCGAGAAGTAGGTTTATAGACCACACACAAACACACAAGTGCACAAACACACACCAAAATCTTGGGCCTAACTGGTGCAAAGAACACTGTGTATGTGCCTTCTAATACATGGGGATTAATCTGGTCAACTTTAAGTGGATTATTCTCCACCAGAGTTACTTGTTAAAACAGGCCTGGGAGGAACCAGCAGGGGGAATAACATTAAGGCTGGGCATTTGGCAGCACTACCACAGACACTGCACAACACTACACAGCCAAAGCTACCACATGTGCCATTGGTCAAGTGTGACGCCACTGAAACGTGAAGACAACAATCAAGGCTGTTGTCTAATGACAACATTAAACCTAGATAGACAAGAGACCTATATCATATCTAAATCAGATAGCATGATCTGTCCTAAAGAGGTTGCTTCATGAACAACAAATATTCGCAGATAAGGATCAGCCAGTGATATAGTCAACCTCTCTACAGTGCCAGAGGGCATGAGTCAGGGGCTGAGTGAGACAGTGAGTAGGTCTCTTAGAATGAGCTCAGGTCAAGGTAAACAGACAGATTAACCTGATGAGAGCGAGAGAGCTATATATAGAGAGAGAGTTATAGAGAGAGAGATAGAGAGAGAGGGAGCTATATATGTATATGTATATATATATATATAGAGAGAGAGAGAGAGAGAGAGAGAGAGAGAGAGAGAGAGAGAGAGAGAGAGAGAGAGAGAGAGAGAGATTCCTGTCTGTTACTTAGTTAAAAATCAGTCTGTGACAGGTCAACCTCAACAGGCTACGTGAGTCACCAGACCACTCACAAGGCAGGTACAGCCTGTTCTAGTTGCTGTAAGGATATGGTATGGTTAAAATCTGTTATACAGTAAAGTACACTAACCCTTAATTCAATGGAAATACAATTAGCCTTGATATATGGTCCATTAATGGGCACACATAACATTCACACACTAATACAAAATAAACACGCACACCCCTGGGCTATGGCTAATTCCCTATGGACTGTGGCTATAAGGCCTGCTGACCCCAGGTCCAGGTCATGGGCTGGAAGTTGGGGAGGTGGAGGAGGTGTAAGTTGAGGTGAAGGAGGAGGAGGAGGAGGTGGCGGTGGTGGTAGTCTGTGGCAACCACCCTGCCAGGCCCTGGTTGACTACTAGGGGATTTCTCCCCTTACATTGTGAGTCAGAGTGGATGAGAAGCCTGCAGTTCACAGACCTCCCTCATAATCTCCTCACTCTCTTCCAGAAACACAGGAGTATAGGATGCAAGAAAGGCATTTTACTGTACTTGTGCACATGACATTACAACTTGATATGGAGCTATAATTTAATGCGTATGTTTATTTAACCTTTATTTAACCAGGTTAGTCTCATTGAGATAAAAAAAATTAGTTTTCAGTTTTCAATGGACTTATATAGAGTATACTACTTTACACTCAAGCCCCAAACTTGCCTGTGTCCTAGAGCTTTACACATGTTTTTCAGAGAGTCCTCCCATATGGCTGGATGAAAAACAGAGGATGGGAAATAGGTTTCTAGGAGTGCACCCAAGCCCTGAGGACTGCCCCATCACTCTTCCCCACAGCTGGACGACCCCTGAGTCACCCTGGGGTGAAAGATCATCCTCCTGGGGTCACCTGTTACATTAGCGCTCCGCCTGTCCAACACACAGGGGGTCCCAGTGACCCCTGACAGCCAGAATAAACCTCTGACCCCTATCAGTCCCAGTAGCCAGGCACACAGTCATGCTGAATCATTTACCTCACACATCTTTGTTTGAAAGAGCTACAAGAGCTCCTGTTCCAGAGGCCAAATATAGACATTTACTGGTTATTTACTTTTGTGGTTTGCTCTTTTTTGGCAATTCCCCCGTGAATAATTGTAAAATACAAACTGAATCTGTCCTTACTGCTTCGTATTTGTGTATGGTCAGATTTTCAACACTATTGACATCACTTGATGGTGTTGACAGAATAAGCCCATTGTCAACTTGGACCCACTCCCACATGCCATCACTGATATTTTCATATTCCCAGATGAGGTTCCCTTTAAACAGGTACTCAGCAGAAGGGAGGGCAAAGGATGCCCACACATGGTTTGGGAATTTAAATTCCATGTTAGTTTAGAGGCCTCCTTTCATGCAATGACATTGGTGGAATGGGTCGAAAAGCCCACATCCTGTTTATTTTATATTAGTCTTCCCAGTATGTCTAAAGAGAGGGAGGGATATAGAAAAAGAAAGAGACAAATAGCTTTGTACCCCATTCCAGTTCTTCATTGTTGTCTCTAGTACTGGCATATTTGTATAATAACCAGACTGGTTAAGATATACAGCAGGGCTATCCATTTCATCTGCCCATGTAAAAACCTGATTAGCAGGAGGGGGTAGGAGTACACAACGGGGAACTGATTTGTCTGCGTGACAAAGGGAGGATCTAAGATACTCTTCTAAAAATATTATTATGATTCAACTATTCTTTTTATCTCCCATTTCTAAAAAGCAGCTCTGAGCTCGAGTTACAGGCCGGAGAGACAAGACAGTCCAGGCAGATTTGGGGGCCTGCCGATAACAATCGGGACCGCATCAACTTTCCAGGATGCATTTCAAACTGGTCCTATTGGCTGGACAAAGCTTCTCTTCTTTGAGCGGAATTAGAGAAAAATCCTTGAGTCTTAATTTCTTCATTATTTCAATCAGGGCCTTTGCAACAGAGGACATAAGAGGAGAAAAACAGAAAACACGAGGGCATGAGGCCCTTCCCTGCCCGCCTCTGTGACTTCAACTGTCAGAACCCACGATGCGCTTGTCTGTTTTGTTCGCCTGATGTTCTGTGTTCTGTTCTTTTTTTCTTTCCGGAATGTTGTGCGGCATTCCACTTCCACAGGATCTTGAGGGGAAAAACACCTCAGAGCAGGCGAGCAGAACGGATGGGCTTATTGGTTTTAACCAGGAGTCACTCCACCGTTCAAGCCGAGTAACACGAGCCTGGCCCAGGCACGGAGGCTAGATTGCGAGACGTAGACATTAAACGCTGGAAAATTAGGGAGGGGAAACACAATCTCCCTACTTAAAAACGTCAGATAATCCGGCACATGTGCTGCCTACTAAAGGGATACTTTGGTTTTTAAGCTTCTTTGTCATTCCCATCTGAGCTTGCAAAGTTTGGCCAGGAACCTCAAGCCATATTCAATTTAGTCTGCTGATCCTGAACAAGCCAACGAGGGGATGGGAGAACCGCAGTGCTGGGAACCAGTTGTCAGATTAGACGAGGGGAATAAGACGCACACTCAAACTGAATGATGCGGCTAAACCCTGAATTAGCTGATATAATTCTGGGCTTAAAGATTGGACTCCATTCTGCATGTGACCAATGTTCTAGAAAGGAAAGCTCACAAAGCAAAGTCATTCCTGCCGTTTTGTCTTGTCATCTTTTCAGATGCAGATGCATTCGAAAGAGCAAATGAGTCATAAACACATGATAAACCTATACATTTATCGAGTGTTCATTTTGACACTTAAGAAGATATTTTACTGCTACCTTTGATCATTCTTTCAATGTTCATACCTTTCTCACTCCAATGACACATCACGTCACCATGAGAAAATCCCAACGATGCAAGCAGCTCCAAACAAGTCAAGATCAAGGCCATACACTGTTTAATCGCAGTTGCCCTCTGATAATCTGTCTGTCTGTTTCCAAAGGGAAGTCACCCTGGATAATGAACCTAGCAAATAGTGATAAGCCTGGTCCAGAGACGATAGCAACACCTAACCAATCACACACAGAGATTACTCCTACTCTGCAGGAAAATGTGACCTCTGTGTCCTTTGCACTGATAAGGTGGGGGAGCTGTGGGATAATAAGAACTACCTCTCTCTCTCTCTCTCCCTCTCACTCTTTCCCAGTGACAGCAAAGTGGAATGGTGTCAAATGTGTAACTTTGTGGTGTGGACACTGATACGGACTCATGTTGGAGTTAAAGAAATCGGCAAAATGTCAAACATACAGTTTTTCCTGTGATTAACTAACCGGTCGCTCATTGACTTCTAAACATAGCCCACTGTGCACCAACATTAATTCAGCGTCTATTCCACATTGGTTCAACGTAATTTCATTGAAATGACGTGGAAACAACATTGATTCGACCAGTGTGTACCCATTGGGAAGAGCAGGCAATAACAGAAATCCCAATGTCATTATGCCTTTACTTCGATAACACCCACCATAGCAGTAGCCTAACTCAGCAGGATTTATCTGACACTTGATCCTCAGTCCCTCAACCATTGAATGCTGTCAACACATATCCCGGGACCAGCTGGCGTAACCAAAGGAGACAGAGCTTAAATCCCTGGAGAGTTCCTTCTGAATCCTCCTCATCTGCAGCCTCCACCAGCTACGTCAACCCGTAAAAGGTCAAGCCACTAAACGCTGCGCGCTGAGTCATCGTAAAACGGAAAGTTCTAGTTTTCTTTTTCTTCTCCCCTGAACGAAGAACAAACTGAAGAAGAAAAAAACAGACGCATTAAAGAGGGCATTTGTCATAATTTCCCCCTGCCGGTGGCGCTAGACAGAATGAGAAAGTGTGGCGGTAGCTCTGGACGTGCCGGTGCATCTTAAGCAGGGCAGTGGTGTCGCTGTGGCCCACTCTTGTGCACTGGTCTGGGGCTAGGTCTAGTGAGGTGGTCCCCTGATGTGATCCATAACGTGGAGCCGTGGAGGTGATGGATGGGGGTCGGGAGGCAGGATATCTGGCCAGTGTACAGGGGTAGAGAGACCTGTGTTCTGAACTGACTGGATCCTGGGCTCTTCCCTGAGCCATTCGTTACTAAGAGTCAGTTACACACCCTGCTAAATGAGGCCTGACCACCAGTCTGAGGTGAAAGAGAGTGTGTGTGTGTGTGCGTGTGTGTGCGTGTGTGCACGCGCCTGCGTGGCTTGGTGCACACATGTGTGCGCTTGTTTATGTATGAATGCCTCGTCTCTGTGTATGTTCAATGTGAGTATACTATGTCACACTACTCGTAAAAGTCTAGTGTGCACCAACCCCTAACCACTTGACACAAACAGTGACTATTGATGTGAAGAAATGGGAATTGAGCTCATTCCATTTTCCACAATAACAACGTTGTTTGTGTGACACTAATTAGAATACGTGTGCATGGCTCCTTTTTATTTGGTGATTTCTCTGGGTATTCTCTCATGTCAGGTCCTGGGTACAGTGCTATGAGTATGATTTTCCAGAAATCACAATCATTTGGTCATAATTGACAGTAAACAGGGTTGTTGAGGATACACCAGTTTCATTCATCAATCCAATTTACTGACAAAAGAAACATGATTTGGAAACAAACAGATTGAAGTTAGCGCCCTGGGGTCAGTACGCAGTTTTTTTCTCTGTGTGTGGCTGGTATTAATAAGTCAATTAGTGAATGTTCCCAGAGAATGTTTCCCAAGATAATCATTAAAATGAGGCACATTACTTCCACTTTCAGACCATCATTACCATACAGCTTTTTGTATGAAATAGCGGATTAGGTTACATTCTCCCTCTGTCCCCTTTACTTTGCTATCCTTCTTGGTAGTTCTACACCTCTATATGTATCTCTATCCCCTCTCTCTATCTCTCTCTGCCTCTGTTTGTCTCTTTTCTCTCTCCACTTCTCTCACACACATCGTCCCCCTCGGTCACTCTCCATATTGATGCTAATATAGAGTAAGAATGGATCTCCAGATTCCCAGTCTGGCCTCTAGTCTTCCTCCCACCTCCTTATGGTTACTGAAAATATGAATTTACTTTCTCTTTTCCATATCATTCCACACACCCTAATCTCTTACAGTTGTCCTTATGTACACACACACACACACACACACACACACACACACACGCACACACCCACCCACACAAATGCATCCACACATAAGTATGCACACACACACAAACACACACACACACACACACACACACACACAAACAACAACCACACCTACACAATTGCATGCACACATAAGTGTGCAAACACACACACAAACACACGCTAATGCATGCTCCCACATCAACTTCTCATATCTTCTCTATGTGTTACTCATTCAACAGCAATCTCAACCGTTTCAGACGGAATTGTGTCTTTCTATCATCCCCCAGGAGACACATCTACATTATATCATTGCCAAATGAAGGACCACATATTCAACAACTCAGTGCTGTTTTACTATGTGATTTTCACATTAACAACGTATATGTACACACTGTGAAGAGTGCTGGAAAGGTCACTCTACACAGCCACAGTTCAAACCCATACATAATGCAGGGAGATATAATGTAAGAGATACAGATACAGAGAAAGAGACAGCAGACAGACAGAGAAGGAGTAATCTCCTAAATCTCCATTACAGGCAAGAAGCAGGCTATAGTAGAAGCAGTACAATAATTGCAATAGCAAACGTCTACCTAACCTCTGAATCTAATATAACTAACGAGCCGAAGCTCTCTATGAGACATTCCCAGACGGTCTATGGAGGACTGACATGCTGCGTATCCATTAGCATGGTTCTGCTGCAGCACTGAGAGAGTGGGTGAGTGGGATCATGGCATTAATTAGGTCCAGTTGGGACAGGACGCTGCGGAGAGAGGAGGAGAGAGGGGCTCTGGACTACGTCTATGAACAGAACCTCAACATTTTTCCCAACATTGCTCCAGGCCCACTCATAGTGGCAAAGGAGGGATGGAGAGAGAGAGATAGAGAGAGAGAGAGAGAGAGAGAGAGAGAGAGAGAGAGCAAACAGAGGATGAGAAATTGAAAGAAAGAAGAGAGAGTAAAAGGTTGAACAATTCTGAGAACAGACAAGGAGTACACAGCAGGCTCTCTACACAATAACCAATTAGTTAGTGCCAGAGTATCTACAGGCTAATCAAATCCTTAACATTTAAAAAAATAAATATTGCTGGAAATTGCCTTGGTTTGCGATGAAGACTTTTACAGGCCTACATAGTGTTGACAGTCTGACATAGACACAAGTGGTTTGTGGTCTGGTTCCTGTGTTTCTGAGAGTTAAGTTTCAGCTGGTAGAGAGTTTGGATGGAGCTCACTTTCATTACGCCCTGGGAGACCAATCAAAAGTGAGCATGAGCTCCATGCAGAGAGAAAAGAGGCCCCTCATCATCATCTTCACATCCCACAACCCAACCCCTATTCCCCTCTCATTCTCTCTCTCTAATATTATCCCCCTCTCTCTTTCCCTAGCATTCTCTCCCTCTCCCACGCTTTATTATCGACTCCCTCTTCCGTCTCTCCCTCCCTCTCTCTCACTAACATCCTCCTCTCTCTATCAACTCCCATTCTCCCTCTGTTTTCTCTTCATTCCCTCATCCTACTTTGAAAATGAGACTCAGCTGAGAGCCACTGGGCTCTGCGCAAACATGATTTGGGGCTGCTAATTCCTGCCATGCGATTAAACACAGTCAGTATAGGAACACGGTACTCAGAAAACTTCAAATCCTCCCCCTTCTCTGTATTTCCCTCTCTCTCTCTCCCCCTGCATTTCTTTCTCTCTCTCGCTCTCTCTCTCGCTCTCTCTCAAGTTTTATTCAGGTGGGGGATTATTTCAGCTGTAAAATTCAATATCTCTCTCTCTCTATCCCTCTCTTTCCAGTCGAATTAATTCTGCTGAAGATTAATTACCAAGGGATTTTTTACCCCAAAACAGAAATTCCTCAGTAAAAAACAAGAGGGAACAGAACAGAAGAAAAAAAAACGATAAACAAAATTGTTTACTTCCCCTTCACCTCTACAGCTGAATCCCCATGGGGATGTGATTATAAAAACAGGCCTCGCTCTCTTTTTTCATTTTCTCTTTCTGTTCATTCCTCTTTGATGAAGTTCTGGGAGTTCAGAGAGACCCGTTGCGGCTGGGATATCGCTGAAACACAAAGCACCATGGGAAGAGCAAACTTTGGCTCATCTGAGGAGACGACTGTGTGTGTGTATGTGTGTGTGTGTGTGTGTGTGTGCATATGATGTGCACATATGTATGTATGTATGTATGCATATGTGTAATGTACACCTGCCCATTGCCAAATATTGAATCTTACCTCTGAAATAATCTGTGTTGCCATGTCATGTGTTTGGCTAAAATGTCACTCACTCCAAAACTTGTTTTCTCGCAAACACAGCCACATCATACTTTACAGGCCATCAAACTATGACTAATTTCAGTGAAGTATTAATTTCCTGCAACCCAGCATCCAAGGGAATGGGTGAGAACGAGAAGGTCATGATGTCATCAAGGAGGCCCCTGATTGGGCAATCAGTTGCTGGGTACAAATGATGTCACCTTTTGTTGGGCCTCTCCATTCAGAGCTATTGAGCTGGGGTGATATGAGTGCCATAGAGAGAGGTCATTTTTCTCCCCATGAGTGGTGGGTGAGAAAACCGCTCTGCACCGGGGGGGGGGGGGGGGGGGGGCATGCTAATCAAACTCCACAATATAGATGTCATTAAACTAAGCTTAACCCCCCCACCACACCAGAACAGCCCCCAGACCCTACTAAGCCTCCCTTCCCAAGTCTTGATCCCCCCCCCCACACAATTACACTTCCTCAGCAATAAAGCAGGCTTTGAATATAACCCACCCCTCAGAAACACTGCATGGGAAGTGTCACAAAGTTGTCATCAGCAGGCACAAAGGATTTGCTGGCAGTAGGGTTCTGCTTAGGCCTCTTTTATTTAGACAAGATGAGGAATAAACAAAACAAAGGCAATAAGGCTGGGACTGCAAAAACAAATCATGTTCTCCATACAGAATGATATAATGTGTTTATATGTATATATTGTGTATAATGCGTATATTTGTATTGGATATGTCTTCCCTGGTCAAATAAAGGTAAAATAATAATAATAATAATAAAAAACATATAACTAAAAACCACTACATTTAGACATTCAGATTTAGAGTCTAAAATAGTTTCTCATCCCATCTGACATGCTGAGTCTACCAGTCTGGTCCTGATGCCACGCGCAAGTACCATGAGATGCCAGTCTCAGAAACCGATCTCACAGACGTCTGGCCAGTCTGTCAGTCCTGGCACAGGCCAGCCCATTGTGTGACGTCCTCTCTGACGTCTCTGCTGTCAACTGAGCACGCCTCAATGCGCCCCAACACCCCTCAACACAACTGGGCTCCCGTCCTCAGTGCAGAGGGGATAAACTATCGATGGATGATCGATGGATGTTGCGTCATCGCCGGAGTGCGGTCCATCCGAGTCCCATCACCAGCCAAGCGCCCTTCCCTTCCCCACCATAGCCCACCATCCATACCCCAGCCAAGTGGCAGGCCCAGGCATTCTCCGACCCAGTGTACCCTCTCCGCGGTGGGCTGGTGTGGCTGGGTCGGCAGCCATCTGGGCCTTGGCGCTGGTTCTACCCAGAGGCTGGAGGTGGAGAAACATCCAAACAAATACAAACCAGATGGAGCAACGGATGGGATGGATGAGCAGGGAGGAGAGCGTGAGTCACTCTCTTTCTCATTTTCGCTCTCTTTCAACCGGTACATTCAGTCTATATGTTCTATTTCTCTTCAGAACTCAGGGGTTAGAGGGGCGCACGCTCACTATCCCACTCATTTTTCAGCACAGTCAGAGAGATGGGGGTCTTGTCCTCACACCCATTTCTTCATCTCACTTCCTGCATAAACAAGAGAGAGGGAGGAAGTGAGAAAAGTGAGAAAAGTGACAAAAAGACATTTTAAGTCATAACCATTCGTGGGTTTGGATGTTCTGCTTATGTATTTAAGCCAATGGACTATGCATGAAATCACACAGTTATTCTAATGTGACCTCCTTACAAAGAGAAATGGAATAGTCCCCGATCCATAGTACAGTACTAGATGTAGCTCTCTAAATACTCAGTTACTCCTTTGTGCAAGATATTCTTCCACCATGAAACACACACACGCAGACATGCACACACACACACAGCTACATAAACACAAATGCATGCACACATACACGCACGCATGCACAAACACACACGGTACTCACTGGTGCCAAATGATGAAATCACGGCTGGCCAGCCCTGTTTGCTTGCCATCGCCATGGCAGCTTGTTTGTCACTGAGGAGGTGGCGGTGACCTGGGGGATGAAAGAAGGGATTAGGGAGGCCACAGGAGAGGACATACGTGCCTGGAGACCTGTCAGCACTTCTCTCTTTTATCCCGCTCCCTTTCTCTCTCTCTCTCTTTCTTTCTTTGTCTTTCTTCACTTTGCTTTTCTTTGGCTCTGGTGAAAGGAAGAAGAGAAACAGTGAGCTCCGCTGCGCACTCCTCTGTCAACTGGCTAGGTATCCCCCTTTCCCTTCCCTTTCATAGCCTGTTCATCTGTATTCCCCTGAGCACTCCTCCTCCTACCCATCCCTTCTTGTTTTCAAATGTCTTGATGAAGTGTGTTATCTTATACTGGATGTACATCCACCTGTCCACTAACCTGCTCAAGGCCAGTAACCAGCGGTATCATCATATCTCAATAACAGATATTTTCCGTCATCACTCCATCTACTATTCTTCATCTTCATCTTTCTATTTCTCTCTCCATCACCATACACCTTCAGAGTCAAAAGTCCATCCTTTTAAATTGAACTTACCCCATTTGCACCTCTGGAAGTAAACACATTCCCTTTCAGATGTTGTCACCGTTTGGCACCTGTCTTCACACCCTGAGAGAGAGAAAGAGAGAAAAACAGAGAGTGAGAAAGAGAGATTCGGATGAGTGCTAGGTAGATATGCAAGAACACATGGGGCCCACCTGGAGGCCAGATTTCCAGCCCAGTTTTAGAACACAACAGGTCAGTCACAGAGCCAGGACCCTTTCATGAGCTAGGCCTGGTTTGTCAGTGGAGCGAGCGAGCGAGTGAGCGAGCGAGAGAGAGAGTGTGTGTCAGGTCCAGGCCAGTAAATGTCACAGTGAGGAAGGATAATCAAAGCCTGTGCAGTCTATAACGTTAAGATCAGAGCACCCAAGACCTGCACCTCGTTTTAAGTGATATCTCTCGAACCAATTCCATTCCTTCCACTGTGGAATAACATCAGAGAAATACGTCACCTTCTAAAGGACGTAAATGTCGGATTATGTGGCACTTTAGGTATTCTCAATTGATTGTTTTACTTGTTTTAGAAATATGTGAAGTATAAAGTTATGTGCCCATGATCAAAGATGATGTGCCATGAACACAATTGATAAAATACATTGTTAACTACGCCATCATGTGAGTTTGATGATTTCTTGTGTGACGCAAAGGGTGACATCCGTTTGACATTCTACTGGTTACTTACCGGAGTTCCCTGTTGTCTTCATTTTCTCCAGTCATTCGGACTCGCCAAGGCATTTGTTGCGCACCTGAAAGATAGAAAATAGAAAAAGACACTTGATTAGAATTGCCATTGCAATCTCCAGGCGTTGTCACCTTTATTTCACATGCATGCATTTTCTCAGAATCAAAAAGGAGGAGGACTTGGTTTGTGTCTGCTATTGTACTATTGCTGTGGCCTATTGTGTGGATGATGACATCATGACTTAGCAACATCCGGAGCGTGAGAAAATGATCATGTATAATTACAAAATTACAAAGTTATTAAATTCGTTTACCGTCGAAAAAGCTGAGTGAAAGTCAAAAGATTCTACCTTTACCCTGTTGTACCCTATCCCAAATCAAAACAGAATTGCCCAACTGCTTTTTAGCAGTGCTAACCAGTTGCCCTGACAACTAACACCGCGTTTCCAGAAAGCGAGAGAGCACTTAACTTGAAGAACCCCCAGCAAAGCTATTCAGCGCAGGAGTTACCCTTGTTAAAGAAAGATGGTCATGGGAAACATCACAGGAGTAAAACAGAGAGTTATTTATCATGCTGTTAAAATGTTCAAATACTGCTCTACATACTATCCAGTAATACTGGTCTGCAGAGTCACAAAGTAACAGACTGAATCAAGGCGAACTCTATGCCTGCCTCTTCATCAGCATAATTAGTTGTATCTCCTTCTGACTTGTATAAGACCCCTCCCTCACCTACTTGAGCCAATCCATTGACTCCATGGTTCTGTACTCCTTTCTACAGATCAATCTGCCATGCTGACTCATTCCCATCAGGAGGCAAGCGTACTACAACAAATAAGTTGAGGCAGTGCCAGTCTGAATCTGACCAGAACCACAGCTCCCCACTCAATGTGTGTAATGAGTGTCCTGTGCAGCACTGTATACACTGGAGATAGTTGCTCCCTCAGAACATGCTGGCTATGTCCCCAATGGCACCCTATTATCCCTGGTCAGACATATAGATGATACATGATAGGGTGCCATTTGGGATACACCCGCTGTCTGCCGTGCTGATCGCTCACCAGGCTCGCCGTAGCTGCTCGCAGTAGCCTCGAGGAGAGAGCGTCTCAGACCACACCCCCACCATCCAACCCCCGATCACAACAAACCAACTAACTAAAAACATTTGGTGTAATCAACTATTAGATAACTATCCCTGCAACATCCTACCCCTGAGATGCGAAGCTATAGGGTCAGAATGATTTAGCAGAGAGTCAAGGAGCAGTAGGCCTTGTAGCCTAATCAATATCCTCAAGGAAAGGGAACGTCCAATACTAAAACACAATCACATCCACATTCATGCAGATCAGGTCTTGGTCACTGAGCCGTCGAGCAGCATTACTCCACTAACCCACTCCACAGGGCCTAGCCCACAGGGCCTAACCCACAGGGCCTAACCCCAATGGCCCTAACCCAAACCCCTGGCCAAGACCAGCTCCAACCATGGCATGGTCCATATTCCACTTCCTGTGTTAAAGCAGTAATGTGAGAAGTATAACCTGGTCCACACAGCTTCCTGGTAAATTAGATTACTGCTCTGCTATTGGCTCTGCTCCTGTGTTCATGTTCACTGGGTTAGACTGGGTAGTTTTGGGCTAGACTGGGCAGGACTACTGAGGTATACTGTAACAAGGCCTAATCATATTTGGCCAGGTCAGCCCTGTCTCGCCACAGACTCAGATCTACACTACAGTGCAGTCGTCATGGACTCAGATTACTGTAACTATGTCAATGAGCCATGCACCCTATCCAAACCACACCACTTCCTAGTTTTGCTCACATGAGACATTGCTCCCCTTTTGTTGTCCACTTCATTCAATATCAAAATATGGCCGCAGGTTTGATACATTTGCCAACTGATATTTTTGACCCCCCTTCCTTTGCTGAAATGAAGCTAAGGCCAGACTGAAACTAAAACAGAGTGTACAACTGGATTGGAAAATGGGCCGCTAGAGTGGCACTTCTTCAACCTGAGATTGACAAGTCTGAGTGAGTATAGAAAAGTGTTTGCTTGGTGCAGATCAGTCCATTCTCTCTCTCGCTCTATGTTATGAACCTACACTGAGTGTACAAAACTTTAAGAACTCCTGCACTTTCCATGACATATACTGACCAGGTGAATCCAGGTGAACGATATGATCCCTTACTGATGTCACCTGTTAAATCCACTTACAACAGTGCAGATGAAGGGGAGGAGACAGGTTAAAGAAGGATTTTTAAGCCATGAGACAGCTGAGACATAGATGGAGTACGTGTTCCATTCAGAGGGTGCTAGGCTCTGAGCAGGGTCTAGTCAGGGCTCTCTCCACTGCTCCCGCTGCCTGATTAGAG
This sequence comes from Hucho hucho, assembly GCA_003317085.1. NCBI lineage: Eukaryota > Metazoa > Chordata > Actinopteri > Salmoniformes > Salmonidae > Hucho > Hucho hucho. The sequence goes on from QNTS01001811.1 coordinate 65,120, forward strand.
GCCGACGTGCTGGCTGACTGTACTACTCTTAGCCCAGCCCCAGTGCACCGCTCCAGCCCACTCCTCTAGTACTCCAGGCCTCCAGTACACTGCTCCAACAGCAGCAGTCATTTGTTCAGCCCAGCTCTGCTCAGCTCAGTTAGCCAACAGTAGATTGGCCTGGCCAGCGTAACACGCCTTAGGGAGCACAGTCCACAGCAGCACACACTTAACCCTTAGAACATGATGGTTTCCCAGACCTAGACTAAGCAGAACACCGCACTAAAAACCAAGTTCAATGGATTATTATTCTGATTATTATTCTCTCTCTTTCTCTCATCTCTTTTTCATCTTCCTCCTCTTTCCTTTCTCTCTCCAACCCTGTTCTGCTCTGCTTGCATTCCGCAACATTTGAATTCCTTAAAATCAAGATGATAAATTATGGAGTTCAGATTAAATGTCAAACGAAACATTCCCAACCTCGCCCCAGCTTAGTCACACACCTATCTGTATGTGTTTGAACAAGTGGACATCATGTTTACCCCAAAATGGATCTATTTCCCATAGCCAAACATGTAAACACACACACACACACACACCCCATTGGGCCCCTCATCTCCCAGTTAAAAGAAACACAAATCTCTAGTCTCTTATGAAATACTGCATGGCATCAGGTTAGGTAATAATGACAGACCTTAACAACTCTACTACAGCACTCTAACTCCTGCAAACAGTTATTACCCATTTAGCTAATGGGCTCACATAATTACACGATCAGCCTGTGCCAGTGCTTTCACGCCTTTGATTGGCGGTTGGTAAGGACTCTGCTCGTTAGGGATAAGCAACTTGGTGTTTGTACTAATGCCAACCCAAGGAAGAGAGATCTCGGTGTGCCAATGCACAGGACCACTATTCCAACCGCCCTGTTCTTATGAAGAAATATGTAGAATATGGTTTAGGCCTTCAACAATGCTTTTCTATATTAGATATTGTCTTTTGAGAGATACATTTATGATTTAGTTCAGAAAATTGATGAGGTATGTCATTTCCCCTGAGTCCATTCAGACTCGAAATTGAGCTCAGGTGCATCCTGTTTCCATTGATCATCCTTGAGAGGTGTCTACAACATGATTGGAGTCCACCTGTGGTAAATTCAATTGATTGGACATGATTTGGAAAGACACACACCTGTCTATATAAGGTCCCACAGTTGACAGTGCATGTCAGAGCAAAAACCAGTGGCCTCCATCATTCTTAAATGGAAGAAGTTTGGAACCACAGACTTCCTAGAGCTGGCCACTTGGCCAAACTGAGAAATCGGGGGAGAAGGGCCTTGTTCAGGTGACCAAGAACCTGATGGTCACTCTGGCAGAGCTCTAGAGTTCATCTGTGAAGATGGAAGAACATTCCAGAAGGACAACCATCTCTGCTCCACCACCAATCAGGCCTTTATGGTAGAGTGGCCAGACGGAAGCCACTCCTCAGCCAAGAAATGCAGGAGTGGCTTCGGGACAAGTCTCTGAATGTTCTTGAGTGGCCCAGCAAGAGCCCAGAACCCGATCGCACATCTCTGGAGAGAACTGAAAATAGCTCTGCAGCGACACTCCCCATTCAACCTGACAGAGCTTGAGAGGATCTGCAGAGAAGAAGGGGAGAAACTCCCCAAATACAGGTGTGCCAAGCTTGCCACGTCACACCCAAGAAGACTCAAGGCTGTAATCTCCGTCAAAGCTGATTCAACAAAGTATTGATTAAAGGGTCTGAAAACGTGTAGAAATATGATACAATTCCTTTTTATAAAAATTAATTTTTTTAAACCTGTTTTTGCTTTGTCATTATAGGGTTTTGTGTGTAGATAGGGGAAAGAAACATTTTTATCAATTTTAGAATAAGGCTGCAATGTAACAAAATGTGGAAAAACTCTTCTTTCTTAGTTTTAGTAGTTTTACATTGGATCCACATACAGAGGAGTGCTAGGAGGTCTGCACTAGACTGATTTCTTAATCCCGCTCCTGCATTTCACACCGCGCCCGCCCGCTCCCGCTGACTTCCTCTCTGACTCCCAAATGCTCCCTTAACATTGCGGGACAGTTGTTATTTTAGGCATATGTGATGCAGCTCGCTTTGCAGCCCCGGTCCCAGCAATTTTGCCACCCTAGTCAAGATCAAAAAATGCAAAAATAGCTTAAAAATTTTAAAATACCAGAGATTCTCACGTGGCCCATTATATTAGGCTATCGGTATAATTAGGATATCAGCCAATAGGGTAGACGTAGTTTGAAAGGGAGTACAGTTGGGGCGAAATTATAGGAGTGGACACTTACTTGACTTGAGCTACTTTTTGCATTACCTTTTTAGAAGTGGAATGATTTGCAAGCATAAATGTGTTATCAACATTTATTTCCAGTCAATGTCGGAGTCTAAATAGCCTATCATATTTAGGAAGTTAAAGACAACTGTGCCATGCTTCTCCGCCCCTATAGCCTATTCAACAGGTTTTTTCAATAAGACAACACATACAGTATAGGCACATAGAGGAACACCTCATTTTGCATAACTTTGATAGGAGTGGGACAATTTGCAAGCTGACACAAAAGTGCTATCAATATTTATTCCTAGTCAATGTCGGAGCCTATACTATAGCCTATCATATTTAGGAAGATCATTTCCATGGAAAGGCAACTGTGCACATCCTTATAGCAACTGAACCCATGCGTATAGCAACTGCGCCCATGCTTATAGCAACTGCACCCATGTGTATAGCAACTGCGCCCATGCATATAGCAACTGCGCCCTTGCGTATAGCAACTGCGCCCATGCGCATAGCAACTGCGCCCATCTGTATAGCAACTGCGCCCATGCGTATAGCAACTGCGCCCATGCGTATAGCAACTGTGCCCATCCATATAGCAACTGCACCCATGTGCATAGCAACTGCGCCCATGCGTATAGCAACTGCACCCATGCGTATAGCAACTGCGCCCATGCATATAGCAACTGCGCCCAT
>QNTS01001811.1:68186-88854 GCA_003317085.1 Hucho hucho
CCCATGCGTATAGCAACTGCGCCCATGCATATAGCAACTGCGCCCATCCATATAGAAACTGCGACCATGTGCATAGCAACTGCGCCCATGCATATAGCAACTGCGCCCATCCATATAGAAACTGCGACCATGTGCATAGCAACTGCGCCCATGCATATAGCAACTGCGCCCATGCATATAACAACTGCGCCTATGCGTATAGCAACTGCGCTCATGCGTATAGCCTACAGGCTATTTAATTGAGACCACGCAAAGGCGCATTTGATCTCGTACGCCCAAGAGAGGAGAGGTAGGCTAGTGAACTTGAAGCAGAGTTATCCTATGAGAGTTTGTGAATAGTGCGACAAAGAGGTGCTTTTGACACAAAAGATAACACAGAAAAAACTGAAAGACAACCGTTTGAAGTAATCTTTGGGACTATGAAATGTTTTCATCCCAAAGTTGTCTGTCTGACCGCCTGGTCCCACCCGCAGCATGAAAAATTCTGAACGCGCTGCAATGCTCTCTGTCGGGGCTGCAGGTCCGGCTGGATGCCCACGGGAATGCAGCTCTCTACTAGGCGGGACCAGTCTCCCAGAGAGGCTTTCGCAATTAGTCAGTATTCCACATAGTAGAGATGTCCTTCTCTAGGGAATGATCTTTCTTGGAAGGAGTGTCACAAGCACACCACCACATGCTTTTTCCAAGGGCTGTTCACCCAACACACACACACACATTTGAGTACATAATGTATACATACGTACACACACAAATGGGCACACACACATGTACACACACATATATACAAATACATATACACACATGCAAAGGCACACACAAACATGCACATAAACACGCGTACAAAGGCACACATGGAAGCATACATGTCCTCGTGCACACACACACAAATACAAACACAAGAAGAAGCATACATGCGGAAGCAAACATACTGTAAACACAAAAAATCAACATATGCCTATTTAGCAAACAGAAACACATTATACAGATTGGCAAATGCACAGAATCCCAAATTGCACACCCACACATCCACACTCACACGAACACAAGTCTGCTATCAACACTCATTTCACGTTATTAAAACCAATTCTGATGTTACTAAGTGTGTAAATAAAACCCAATAAGCCATGACTACATTTCCTGCCCGGATCTCTGATTCTCAATTACACAGCTCTGGGTCCACCATGTTTAGAGATTAAAACATTTCATTAGAACCAGATAAATTTGATTAAATTGTTTCTTTTTTATCAGCTCGGACCCCACATTGAACTGAGAATGACACAAAACAATAAGGGAAATTAAAGTTCTGTGGTGAGGTTAAATAGACCACAATGATGAAGATGACGTCAAGGGGAAAGAAGGGGACAACAACACAACAACATCTAGTGATCCTATGAACTTTGGAGGCAAGCTCGCATTCAAAGAAATGTATATTGCCCGACACAGTGTCTGGTTTGGAGATTCCACTCATTTCAGAAATTATTTTGGGGAAATGCAATGTCCAATTCCACTGACAGGAATTGAAAAATAATTGACCTCAACTCTGTACTGTGTCTGTACTGTTGTGGTCTCTTACTAAACGGTCAAGAAATTCTGGAATGCATGTTGCAAATGGGGAGGTACAGGGTTCATTGTTCTTCCCTAACCTCTCAGGTCTTGTAAATACACTGTTCAGCTCAGTTTCATTCAACTAACTTGATCTTTGACCTACAAGAGAGAGGATAGATGGAGCCACACTGATACAGAATCACAGAGATGACACAACACCCACTCACACATACACATTCACACACTCTCTCCACAGAGACACTCCGAGACATAGGATTTAACCCACGTGCCTGTCCGTCCAAACCCCAAACCCTCAATTCCTACCCCCAACTCCAATCCAAACGCTGTTCTACTCAAAAGATGAGTAGAACGAGAGAGAGAAAGAGAGAGAGAATGCATCAGATGGAGCTGGAGCCGGACAGAGCCTACTATTGGTATGGATGTTAATAAGTGCATGGATCAAATTCCATCCCCCAGATTTCTTGGAGAGACATGAGCAGTGTTTCGCCAGGATTGTGTCAATAATTCAAACCAGCCCACAATCCACCTCCAACCTCCAAAACCACTGCTTGTTTATTACTTGAGGCTGCGTTCTGACCACACATACACACACACACACACACACTAAGTACACCAAACATTAGGAACACCTTCCTAATATTGAGTTGCACCTGTATTCGGCTATTTCAGCCATACCCGGTGCTGACAGGTGTATAAAATCGAGCACACAGCCATGCAATCTCCATAGACAAACGTTGGCAGTAGATTGTCCTTATTGAAGAGCTCAGTGACTTTCAACGTGGCACCGTCATAGGATGCCACCTTTCCAACAAGTCAGTTCGTCAAATTTCAGCCCCGCTAGAGCTTCCCCGGTCAACCGTAAGTGCTGTTATTGTGAAGTGGAAACGTCTAGGAAACATCTAGGATCAACAATGGCTCAGCCGCAAAGTGGTAGGCCACACAAGCTCACAGAACGGGACCGCCGAGTGTTGAAGTGCGTAGCAAACACTCTAGCCGAACACAACTACTAAAATGTCACATGTACTCAGAAACACACACACACTTCCTTGGAGACATAGGCTACATTCCACCCAGTAACCAATAAACATTGGGCCCTACTTCAGTCTTTCCTTCTAGGTTATTCCTCAAGATTCTGATTTCATGGTATTATACTACTTTAGTCCACTAACACATTCTGGAGTCAAGCCCTCAACATGTTGCGAAAAACACTGTGTTGGGGAATTAGCATGGAAAGAACTGGAAAGCTGACCTGTGCACATCCGTAAAATCCCCCAGGCACCCAGGACCCTCATGTTACCCCGACAGACAGTCACTGCAGGTGGGGCAGAATACCATCGCTCCCTCTAATAGACCCTCAGAGAAGAGGTTATAGAGGGCTTCCACCCTGTTTCTCTCATGGTCTCACAGCAAGGTTAGCAGATCAGGGAAGGGCCTCAGCTTCACAGCCAACCCTGGCCTGGAGGAGATAGGGCCTTCTCTAATAAACTACAGCAACCGCATTAGTGCTGACTCGTCATACATGAAGCACATCAGCTGCAGTGGAGCACCGAGGAGCCAGGCTGAGCAGACCTCTCAGGACCTACTCTCTGCTCCACACATTACTCCTGAGGAGTCATATTAGCTAAAGTCTAGTGAGGTAACATTTAGCCTCAGGCTTTCAGACACACTTTGATCCCTTTTTACGTTGTGTCATCTGCTGGACCGTACGCTACCGGGCCTCATTCACTCTCACTGATTCACTCTCACTGGGGTCTAATGGGCCTGGGGAACACATCTGGTTCTGTGGGAGAAGAGATATGTCATGACTGACAAGGTTCTGACATTAGTTGTCTTAGTTCTGTGGGGGCTGGAGGGATGGAGGCTGATATTATGGGCCCAGGCAAGGCCTGGAAATGCAGATCCCAGATCTCCAGGCCCAGGCCCAGCCCCACAGCTCCAAGCCTCATCCCCAGCCCAGAGCTCCCTGGTCCAGCCCAGGGTGGGCAAGCTGGCTCCCTCCATCTGCATCCAATCACAAGTGTTTGTCGTTGGGAATTGAATCAAATTAAAAAGTGTAATATTTAATGCGACACCAGATGGAAGCGGAGAGGGGAAAGAGGCCCTGCGGTCGGTCTAGTATCCCCCTCTGAAGACAGGGCCTGGAATTCCTGGAGGCATAGTCTGTGGAAATATGTATACACACATATGGGAGCGGAAGAGAGGCGGGTGGGGAGGCACGAACCCTGTAACAGTCAGGACACAGGAGCAGGGATCTGAAATCTAGCCTGTCAATCAAAGCCAGGCACACAATAGCAGATACACACTGTAGACACACACACACATGCACACACACCCACACACACACACTGTGTGGGCTGACTGTGAGGTGGCGTTTAGGGCAGATGTGACTCGGGGGAAGCAGCTCTGTCTTTTTAGAAAGTGTATCCACTTTCATAAACGAAGACAACACTAGTGTCACAGGGAGAGGGAGTTCGCCTGGACGATGAAATAACCTAATAATGTAACGCTGGAGGACGTGTATCAAAGCACTGTGAGTCATGTGAACTAAAGGAAAACATGGAGGTTAGACCGGTGGGAAGAGCAGGGGCTTCCAGCACTCAGTGATCAGTGACCGACAGTACAAATATTTCACTTGGAGATTTGACTTGATGTATGTCAGTGCGGTGGAGCAGCTGGGATGTGGGGTTGTGTAGAGTTCTGGTCCTATGGGTCACTGAGGGACAATGTACTGTATGCTCTATGGGTGAACAACTTGTTTCCATAGGAGTACAAGGTACACTCAATTTCAGAGAATACATGCATTACATTAACAGGGTTGGGGTCAATTCCATTTATATTCCAGTCAATTCATAAAGTTTTCCTCATTGAAAAGCACTGAAGAGAATTGGATTTGGAATTTCAGTGTACTTCCTGAATTGACTGGAATTGAAATGGAATTGACCCCAACTCTGGTACATAACGCATGGGTATCTATGAAGGAGGATATGCTGTACTGCACTGCACCGAATGTACTGGACGCTCTATGTGTTTCAGCGAGGGCCTGTGTGAACCAATTAGTTCATGAGAGGAGCGCAAGATAAACTGGATTTGCGATATACTGTACGCAGAATGGATGCCAGGACTTGAGCCAAAATATGTGGGTCTCCGAGATGTTACGTGTATCTGTGCACAACATGAGGGTCTACACATGACACTGAGGTGTCAGCGGGACATTGCAGGTGTTTGGTAAGGGAGTGTGGATGTGGATGTCAGCATTAGCAGTTTGTACAGTACAGCATGTAGATATTAGCATGCCGTATGCCTCCTCATGTGACACGTGTGTCTGCCTGATTAACGTGACCGTGGATTACACTAAGCCCTGAGGACCACCATGGGAGAGACACGGGTCTGGGCACCAGCTGGGTTACACACATGCGTGAACACATGACTGGAAACAGAACCACCTGGGTCACACACACACGCGAGTGAAGGCGCACACACTTCACACAGTCCCATCCAACGTTGCATAATGTCATTGGGGGGGGTGCAAGGCACAATTAATCTCAGCCATCACTCACTGTACTGGGCCCGACCACAGAGTGAAATGAACACACACTTATAGACAAATGAACACGATCGCACACGCACAAACACACACACAAACAAATTACCCCCCACACCCACCCACCCTCAATGGGAAAGAGGAGCGGAAGGATCCCACCACAGCAAAATAGGTTTCGTCAAAAACAGTTCACTACTTTTCTGTTCCTCTCTGAGCCTCTGCGTCTAACAATATTCATCTGACATTTCCCTGCAGCAGAAGCCTGCTCTTTATTTCCCAGGTGTGGTGTGCCAGGACACGTGGTTTATGGTTGGCATTTACGGACGCTTGGAGGCAACAACTCGCACCCTTCACCCAATCTCATCCAAGTCACACACCTTCAGAAAGCTCTGTCACGTTCCTACACCACACACACACACACACACAGGCCAATGCATATAATCACAGAAAGAACATGAACATTAAGACAGACCCACACTTTTACTTTCCTTCAGTGATCAACAGGCACATTACATACACTATGTATACAGCCACACCCGTTGAAGACAGGTGTATAAAGTTGAGCACCCAGCCATTCAATCGCCAGTGCTGTCATTGTGAAGTGGAAACATCTAGGAGCAACAACGGCTCAGCTGCCAAGTGGTAGGCCACACAAGCTCACAGAATGGGACCGCCGAGTGCTAGCGCGTACAAATCGCCAGTCCTCGGTTGCAACACTCACTACCGAGTTCCAAACTGCCTCTAGAAGCAATGTCAGCACAATAACTGTTCGTCGGGAGCTTCATGAAATGGGTTTCCGTGGCCGAGCAGCCGCACACAAGCCTAAGATCACCATGCGCAATGCCCAGCGTCGGCCGGAGTGGTGTAAAGCTTGCCGTCATTGGACTTTGGAGCAGTGGAAACGCGTTCTCTTGAGTGATGAATCACGTATCACCATTGGGCAGCTTGACGGACAAATCTGGGTTTGGCGGATGCCAGGAGAACGCTACCGGCCCCAATGCATAGTGCCAACTGTAAAGTTTGGTGGAGGAGGAATAATGGTCTGGGGCTGTTTTTCATGGTTCGTGCTAGGCCCCTTCCAGTTTATTGAAACGCTACAGCATACAATGACATTCTAGACGATTCTGGGATTCTTTGTAGCAACAATTTGGGGAAGGCTCTTTCCTGTTTCAGCATGACAATGCCCCCATGCACAAAGCGAGGTCCATACAGAAATGTTTTTTTGAGATCTTTGTGGAAGAACTTGACAGGCCTGCACAGAGCCTTGACCTCAACCCCATCGATCACCTTTGGGAAGGATTGGAACGCCGACTGCGAGCCACGCCTAATTGCCTAAAATCAGTGCCCAACCTCACTAATGCTCTTGTGGCTGAATGGGAGCAAGTCCTTGCAGCAATGTTACAACATCTAGTGGAAAGCCTTCCCAGAAGAGCGGAGGCTGTTATAGCAGCAAAGGGGGTTTTGGAATGAGATGTTCGACGAGCAGGTGTCCACATGTTTTTGGTAATGTAGTGCATATCCACATGGGCATAAACCCATGGCTAGCAAACCTGCATGCATGTATCCTTTTCTCAGAAACCTGTATGTAGTAACTAGACACTTTCACACAGTGGTTGTGCAGATGACTAGTGTTGATTAGTGCTGAGCGATTTGTGCTTTTTGAGGTGTGTTTGGTTTCCTTTAAAAAACTTTTTTTTTTGGTTTCGATCATTTTTTAAACATTAAATGCACTATGCATTATGTGGGTTGAATGCTGTAAAAACACAGAATAAAACAATTAATAAAAGTCCCATGATGGTAGTGACTGCACATTACTTCTTATCACTTATTCACTGTCATTTATTGACATTCATTTACTTAAATTAAATATTTTAGTTGTTGTATATATACAATTGCTTTATTTGATAACTTTATTGCATTCCAAGTCATCATCTCATCTCTATAGAGCTGCTGCCTATGCTGTCTGACAAAATCACTATTTTGTAGTTCTTCAAAGTAAATAAGGCATACTTTTATGACTGCTGGAGACCAACTATCAATCACTTAGATCAGGTATTTTCAGGTAGATACCTCGAAGAAACTGCTCTCTATGTATCCATAGAAGACAGAAAAGAAACACAGACCGGACAAGTTTAGCCGCGCAATGGATTATGGTCATTGTAGGTAACGTTGGCCTGTGGAAACTACAACTCCCTACTGCATTGCACCGTTCGGGCATATAATCTGATTATCTCTAGTGCGATGTGCGCATTGAGCTCACGGGAAAAAAACGACCAAAATGGAATTCAAAGAATTTAACTGGTGTCGGTCAATTCGTTGTTTAAAAAACTAAAAATAACTGACATTTTGGTTAATCACTTACTCAGCACTAGTGTTGATGATGTACAGTGAGGGGAATGTAATATATCTGGGACCTGTCAGGAGAACCCAAGGTTGCCAGGAAGAGCACAGAAACAAAGGAGGACAGAGTGACAAAAAGAGAAAGAAAGACAGACTGTATTTACTCTCTAAGAACCAAGTCAATAAAGAGTGACAGCAAGGCACTCACCTGTACAGAGGTAATAACTTGACTTTGTGTGTGTGTGTGTGTGTGTGTGTGTGTGTGTGCTGTGTGCGTGCATGGAGAAAGGCTAAAAGCATGCTGACTCATGCATTCCCTAAGTCCTAAGTGAATAAAAGAAACAGACAAGTATAAGCTACAGTAGTATGTATCTTTTTCAGTCCTTCTTCCACTGCTCAACTGTAACATAACTTCACTCACGAGACAGAAATAGGTTTGCATAGTAGCACTTGTCACTTAACATATCCATTCAAGCCTAACCATACAAACATTAGGCTCCAGGTCTGCCCTGTAGCCACAGTTGAACAGGTGAAATCATGGAGTTTAACCCCACTGTATCCAGGGGGAGGAAAACAGTGTCAACGCTACTGTGGAGATCAAAGGTCATACCCCCTAGACTTGACCCTGCTTGTTGCTAGGCAACATCATGTTCTTTATGAGAAACGGGGGCTCCCAGGTCTGGAACATTGGAAGTCAGGTTGTATACATGGCTTAGCTTTACAAGAGAACAGGGAGAGAAGTCTCACACCTCAGCAGCCTGCGTGCTGCCAAGGCAGAAAAATGAGGAAAGGATTTCAGCAAACATAGCTAAACCTCTCCCTTACCACAAGAGGCAAGTCAGGCAACAGTTCCCGGAATCTGAGGGGAGAGAAAGGGGGCGGGGGGGCTATTCCCAATAATACCATTGGGAATGTGTCAATACAGACTTAAACCTAAACTTAGACCTCGTCTAGACCTAGTTAACGGCTAGGATTACAAACCAAACCACACAACTATAACCAAATGCACTAATAAGTCATCCTAGAGAAAATCCGAGCAAGCCATAGTTAAAAAATACTTAGAAACTGGGTGGTTCGAGCCCTGAATGCTGATTGGATGACAGCCGTGGTATATCAGGCCGTATACCACGGGTATGCCCCCAAAACATTTTTTACTGCTCTAATTACGTTGATAACCAGTTTATACTCTATGTTGCGTCGTGCCTAGGAACAGCCTATAGCCGTGGTATATTGGCCATATACCACACCACCTCGTGCCTTATTGATTCATTATATTTTGGACTAATAATATCATGTCTCAATAAAACTGCATTGAGGCATGAATTTCCTGTTCATGATCATGGCAGGCCCTTACTGCTTGTCCACCCACTCACTAGACCATAGCCAGCCAAACTCCCTATGCGTCTTATGGGGAGACCCATGGCATGGCCTCAACTCTCACACACACACACACACACACACACACACACACACACACACACACACACACACTCACACGCTACCAGTGCTACAACTTTAACTTGACTCAACAACTACAGTAAATGTCTGACTCACTCTAACGCGAGTCCTGCTACGCGGTGTTACTTCTGAGCCTGTTTTTGTTGGAAATGCAAGGTCCTTTCTTTGGGTTCTCCTAGATCCATCGCTAATTTTAGAAAAGTTCCAGAAATAATAAAAGTGTGTGTGAGTAGGCAGGCATGGCGGGCATGCCTGCCCTGGCAGAGTGGGTGCTCCTGGGCAAGTGGGTGTCTAGCAGCTAGCGTCACCGGTGACGACGTGCAAGGGTGGAGACAACAGGGTTTTCCTCACCCTCTCGCCAAAGACAGACACGAAAACACCGGAGTCGAAACAGAGGGGAAAAGAAAGAATTAAAAACAGAGGGATTTTTTCCACTGGAGCGCAGCTCAACACAGATGGAGGATACACAGGACTGACAGCTGACTCAATGTCACTGCACTGACTCAAAATCAACACAAACACAATTAATAGTACAAATACACAATGTCCCAAATTTAATTTATGCAGATTCCAAGCCCTACACACAGAAACTAAAGTTAAGCCCTTCTCCAACGAACATGCTCCTTAGTCCAGAACTAGTATTAATCTATGCCCAGGAAACTGTCCCAAAAATACTAATGTTCCCTAAGACTAAGTGCACTCCAGTGTGTTGTAATGGTGTCTTGGCCCAGTGGTGACTATGGCTCAGTTACACAAACAGCAGCTCCCTAGGAAGCCTTGGCATTGTGTCTATACTGTCATACTGTACCATGGGAAGGAGCAGGCATATAGGCCGCACCATCAATCCAGACCCCATAAACCAATCAGCACTAGGAATAAAAGACTGGAGATAGTCACACAGGAGACGTGATTCAACGTTCCCACAACGTTCCCTGCCCAGCAACTTCATATATATCCGACTACTGCATCGGACAATGAGGCTAGTAGAAGAAGGATATAATGTGAAACAGCTCTCGTTTCCCATAAAATGGCCTCTGTCAATTTCCATACGTCAGAATAACAAAACGAGAGAGGAGCATGAAATGAGAAATGAAAAAAAAAAGTGTGTGTGTGCCAACCTGTCTGCTTGGCACTGGCTCTAATGGCGCTATTAGATGACAGCATGGGGACATTAAGATGAACGGGAGGAGCCGGGGAAGGGAGAGAAGGGCAAGGGAGGGTGGGAGTGAGAGAGAGGGAGAGTGAAAGAGAAAGACGGAGAGAAGAGAAACCGAGGGTGAAAGTGAGGGAGACAGAGAAGAGGGGTTAGGGGGAGAGAGAGAGGGAGATGTCGGTAGGGAACGACAGAGAGACAGAGTGTTGTGGGAGCTAGCGTGTCACAGAGCAGAGTGGGTCCTAGCCAGCCAGGCTGAGTGAGGGAGTTCCCAGCAGGTTAATGTTTGCACTGGAACCGCCCGGGGGCAAGTGGGGTGAGGGAGGGGAGGGGGGGCATTGTGAGTCATGGGGTTACCGACTGTCATTAACATGTCACCGAAACCCACCCTGACAACCGTGCATGACCATGACACGGTCCACACAAACACTCACTTACCCGACCCGACAAGTTAACCCTGAAACACACACTTATACAGATAGGCCTACCAGCGGAGGCTGCTGAGGGTAGGACGACTCATAATAATGGCTGGAATGGAGTCAATGGAATGGTATCAAACACATCAAACACATGGTTTCAATGTGGTTGATGCCATTCCATTGACTCCATTCCAGACATTATTATGAGCAGTCCTCCCCTCAGCAGCCTCCACTGAGGCCTACTATACCTTAGGCTAAACTGACACATGCACACATGCAGTAGACTGAGGCTTTGTCTGATAATGATTTTATAATATCTAAACGTTCGACATAGAAGTTAGGCTACTGTACAACAAGGGCCATCTATTAAATGATCATCAGATGCAATGGAACATTATTCACAGACTCTATACAGTCCAAACTCAATCTTAAAATATGCTGCAATGATGGTGGTCAAGTGCATAAGTCTTATTCTTGCAATATGGAAATATGGATTCATATTGTTCTTGCCTTAGGAAGCAGATGTCAGAATCATTCAACACAATGCATACAGACATAAACATTTGACATTCAGCACGTGGAATCTCAGGAATGAATTATTTCTTGCACTTGCACACTTGCAGGAAATATTAAACCCCTAAGGTGGAGAAGAGTAGAGTTTCTAGGTTTGCCCTCTGGCATCGCATGCTAGTCAAATAGCTCATCAGTCAGAATGAGAGTCCTGCCGGACCGCAGAGCTGCTAAAATACATTTTGATTTAGCCTGCTCCCCACACTTTTCTCTCCACATTAAGTAGAATCACTTAGCGAGTCTTAGGGTACATCCTATATTGTACCAAATTTAACTATAAGTGCACTACTTTTGACCAGAACCCTATGGAGCCCTGGTCAAAAGTAGTGCACTATATAGGGGACATAGGATGCCATTTGGCATGTAGCCTTGGAGAAAAAATTGTGAACATGTAAAGTACTACAGGAGCAGAGACGTAGTCAGAGAGGGAGTTTGGCATCTTGATTGAAGGACTACTTGTGTTGGGAGTGCCTTCAGAACTGCCTCGCTTTTCCTTTGAGGGTTTCAAGTCCCAGCTGTTTTCTTTAGAGAGCATTTATTCATACTGAATCATAATAATAACAGTATTAATCGTTGACGTCAATAAGAATTACATTTAAACCTAATTGGGGCAAATTATTCAGGGTGTCGAAAGTGGAGACTCACTGAATACACAGTTTTGACTGACTTGAGAAAACAACATAAAAACACTGGAAAGCTACTTTTTCCAGAAATCTATTTGCTTGCTCAATCGCAGAACTTCTATTTTCCTTCATTACAGTATGCAGGTATGCTCTAATAATTGATCATACAATGACTGAGTCCATTGATGATCACTGAACCGCTGAACGATTACCTACATGAAATAATATGCAGTGTTTAGTGGAATAATTGCCACCAATGATAATAGGGTGGGGTCGGACCAGGAAGTGTCAGCAACGTTCCACCATGTCACAATGATACATGGAAACATATAGTACTTACACAAACCTGCTAGCACACACATACTGTTACACAGACACAACACACAGTACACACAAGGCACACTTGCCTATTCACACAGTATGACAAAGCCAAGGTCAAATCTTTCCAATCAACAACATTCACCACCAAATCTGTTAAGAAACTGATGTTGTGCACCAAGGCGATGAATAGTCTGGACACCATTTGATACAATGTGTTCCTATTTGCATCTACCAGTTAGGCATGAGCTCCAAATGGTTAAGGTTAGGCATGAGCTCCAAATGGTTAAGCTTAGGCATGAGCTCCAAATGGTTAAGGTTAGGCATGAGCTCCAAATGGTTAAGCTTAGGCATGAGCTCCAAATGGTTAAGGTTAGGCATAAACTCCAAATGGTTAAGGTTTTAGATAGGCTTAAAACAACAATATAGAAAATAACTTTCTTGGAATCAGAGGCAGATGCTTACGCCCATCATCCATCCCCATCGACAACGCCCTTGCAAAACTGTTGCCCCTAGTGGGCGGTTTCCACATCATCTCCCAACGTCCTCAGACATGGATGGGATGTCGAATACTGACTTGTATTAAGGGTGACCTGTTTGATTTTCATACTGATTCCTGTATTGTGTAACACAGAAGCTCCTGAGGATGTGAATTAAAATGCAACCCAATCTGGCTGGTGTCCCCACTTCCTGTTTGGTCACTGATCTCTGTTTATCGACTCTTCCTCTGAAGCCCAGATGAGCCCCAGTTACATAACTACACAGAGTCTGGATGTTTTACTAGAAAAAGGGTGGTAGAAGTGGTGACCATTTGTCGAGAGAAGAGAGAAAATTAACAAACTTTATCAAAAGGGAGAGGCAGAAAGAAAGTGGCGGCATTGTGTTGTCTTCAGTCAATAGCGCCTCCTAGAGAAAAATCAACCCCCACACACACACATGCACACTGCCCCACAGCATGGCAAGTTGCCATCCACCTGCACCACTCCCCATGGGTGTGTTCCCTCCCTCTCTCCTGGATCATGTTCCTCTCACCCTCCCTCACTCTCACTTTCTCTCCATCTACTCTATATCGACTCAAATACGCCCTTGTTCTCTATCAACCAGCATAATTTTTCCTCCACAACATTCAATTCCTCACCACCACCCCACTCCCCCACGTTCCCAACAACAGAGGTATATCTCTCCCCCAAACCTGCAACCCGTATTCACAAAGTGCCTCAGAGTACGAGTGCTGATCTAGGATCAGTTCTGCCTTTTAGGTCTTCTTTCCACATATAGAAAGAAGGTGGTGTGGAGGTTAACCCGCCTCACACTGGCCGTTGGAAATGTGCTATGTGGAGGGCTATGCATGTGGCCTGTGCGTTATACCATGCCAATGGAATGCCCTCATATCAGAGAGAGATAAAACAAAAAAACAAGTTACAAAAGGAGCAGGCCAGCACTGGGAAACAAAACAAGACAACAAAAATAAACGTTTCGATGCGTCAGTTTATTTACAAAGGAGGTCAGTCACCACACACTATCTCGCTCTGGAACGGGACATTTTTTTTTGTGTGTGTTTTTTTGGGGGGGGATGACGTGCTCACCTTAAAAGCTCTCTACTGATCAGTGCCTCAAATCATTAGGGGAACAATAAAAATGCACTCCCCCCATTTAGAGTGATCAAATCAAAAAGAGAGGGACTAAGGGAAAGAGTAGAGAGAGAGAGAGAGAGAGAGAGAGAGTAAATGAACACAACAGAGTGATAGAGAATGGGTTTAATGGAACATTATGGAATCCATTCAGCGCTAATGGCTGGCAGTGATGCCAGACGAGGCATGTTCTGACTGAAGTGGCTGTTCCTTTCAATGGTTAGGCCCCAATTAGGACTAGCAGTCTAGCGTTAGCACATCCGTCACATCCCACTGGTAATTACCATTGAAATACCAGAGAGGCTAACGTCTGAACAGCTCGTCTTTACGAGCTGTGACTCTCCATCCGTCCCTCTTTCAACGTTGTGATCAATGAGCAGTGGAGTGATGCGTGGAGTGATGGTACAACATAGACTAAACAAACGTTCATGTTCTCCAACAGCTGAAGGAAAAAACAGGCCTGTTGCATTTTACTATGTTGGTAAGAGTCTATTAGAAGGATGTAAGCCTGTTAAACACAATCATTTGGACTTTGATGTGATTCGATGAGTGGGGAAGAACGGGAGTGTACAGATGTAGAATGTTAATTTGAGCCAGTTTGCAGCAACAGGAAATCTGAATTATTATGTAGATTATAATTAATGGACATTTTTGTAGGGGTTGATACATTTTTAATTAGGGCAAATCTAGTCTGTTATGTCAAAGTGGAAATTACAAACTGTAGAAGCCACTATAAATACATTACAAGTTTGCATTTCCTGCTTAAAATTCTCAGCAACAAAAGAGTGATCAAATTAAGATCCAACATCTGTATGCTGATGTATATATAATAATTATTGGGCTTTCTGCATGGTAATAATGTCAATAAAGTGATTCTCTATGTATTTATAGTGGCTTCTACAGTTTATAGTGGCTTCTACAGTTTATAGTGGCTTCTACAGTTTTTAAAACTTTTATCTACAGATTAATCACCTCTATAACATCAGATAATAGGTCCGTTGAACACGTGTAAGCTAGATGCTAAATTGTCATGTGGGCCTAGATATTAAATATCTCCAAGAGAGAAACAACTCATAGTCAAACATATCATCAAGGTATGAACAATGAGTGAACAATGGCATCAGGTTGAGAACTTTGAACTGTACTTACAGCTGACAAAACCCCAAAATAAGAACAGAATGCAGTATGTAAAGACAGGACCACATCAGGACATTGTGCCAGAAAAAAAGTTACATAAAAAAAAGGCATTACACCCTGAAGGCGTTGCAGAGAACAAAAGTGAAACAGAAGAAGAAGAGGAAGAGAGGATGTGGAGAACTGAGGGGAAGGGAAGTGCCTCTGTGAAAATGTGACGACCTGTCATTTTACTCCAGGGTTGGGAAACCTCCTGCTGAAAGATAACCTATCAGTTGTCCTTGCTGTCTCTCTTTGGGAATGTGGATGGTGCCCTTCCCTTCAAGGTGTTGACAACCAACCCAGAGTTCAAACTGGGGTAAAGTAGGACAACCTGGTCTCAGTGCAATTCTGACCACGACTCCCAGCCTATAGACAAAAACTAAAACAGGAAACGCCCGTGCTCAGGTCTGTTCAACGCTGGTCCGACCAATCTGATTCCACACTTCAAGATTGCTTCGATCACGTGGACTGCGATATGTTCCGGAGGGTAGGAAACTCTCCTGATCCTCAACACTGGAGCCCCACAAGGGTGCGTTCTCAGCCCTCTCCTGTACCCTCTGTTCACCCATGACTGCGTGGCCATGCACGCCTCCAACTCAATCATCAAGTTTGCAGACGACACTACAGTGGTAGGCTTGATTACCAACAACGACGAGACGGCCTACAGGGAGGAGGTGAAGGCCCTAAGGGGGTGTGGTGTCAGGAAAATAACCTCACACTCAATGTCAACAAAACAAAGGAGATGATCGTGGACTTCAGGAAACAGCAGAGGGAGCACCCCCGTATCCACATCGACGGGACAGCATTGGAGAAGGTGGAAAGTTTTAAGTTCCTCGGTGTACACATCACGGACAAACTGAAATGGTCCACCCACACAGACATCGTGGTGAAGAAGGCGCAACAGCGCCTCATCAACCTCAGGAGGCTGAAGAAATTTGGCTTGTCACCAAAAACACTCGCAAACCTTTATCACTGTATCACCAACTGGTACGGCAACTGCTCCGCCCACAACCGTAAGGCTCTCCAGAGGGTAGTGAGGTCTGCACAACGCATCCCCGGGGGCAAGCTATCTGTCCTCCAGGACATCTACACCACCCGATGTCACAAGAAGGCCAAAAAGATCATCAAAGACAACAACCACCCGAGTCACTGCCTGTTCACCCCGCTATCATCCAGAAGGCGAGGTCAGTACAGGTGCATCAAAGCTGGGACCGAGAGACTGAAAAACAACTTCTATCTCAAGGCCATCAGATTGTTAAACAGCCATCACTAACATTGAGTGGCTGCTGCCAACATACTGACTCAAACCTCTAGCCACTTTAATAATAAAAAAATTGATGTAATAAATGTATCACTAGTCACTTTAAACAATGCCACTTTATATCATGTTTACATACCCTACATTACTCATCTCATATGTACAGTAGATGGTACTCTATACCATCTACTGCATCTTGCCTATGCCGTTCGGCCATCGCTCATCCATATATTTACAGTATATCACAAAAGTGAGTACACCCCTCACATTTTTGTAAATATTTGAGTATATCTTTTCATGTGACAACACTGAAGAAATGACACTTTGCTATAATGTAAAGTAGTGAGTGTACAGCTTGTATAACAGTGTAAATTTGCTGTCCCCTCAAAATAACTCAACACACAGCCATTAATGTCTAAACCGCTGGCAACAAAAGTGAGTACACCCCTAAGTGAAAATGTCCAAATTGGGCCCAAAGTGTCAATATGTTGTGTGGCCACCATCATTTTCCAGGACTGCCATATACCCTCTTGGGCATGGAGTTCACCAGAGCTTCACAGGTTGCCACTGGAGTCCTCTTCCACTCCTCCATGACAACATCATGGAGCTGGTGGATGTTAGAGACCTTGCACTCCTCTAGCTTCCGTTTGAGGATGCCCCACAGATGCTCACTAGGGTTTAGGTCTGGAGACATGCTTGGCCAGTCCATTACCTTTACCTTCAGCTTCTTTAGCAAGGCAGTGGTCGTCTTGGAGGTGTGTTTGGGGTCGTTATCATGTTGGAATACTGCCCTGCGGCCCAGTCTCCGAAGGGAGGGGNTGTCCTTAGTCTGCTTGTCTTCAGCAAACTGTTTGCGGGCTTTCTTGTGCATCATCTTTAGAAGAGGCTTCCTTCTGGGACGACAGCCATGCAGACCAATTTGATGCAGTGTACGGCGTATGGTCTGAGCACTGACAGGCTGACCCCCCACCCCTTCAACCTCTGCAGCAATGCTGGCAGCACTCATACGTCTATTTCCCAAAGACAACCTCTGGATATGACGCTGAGCACGTGCACTCAACTTCTTTGGTCGACCATGGCGAGGCCTGTTCTGAGTGGAACCTGTCCAGTTAAACCGCTGTATGGTCTTGGCCACCGTGCTGCAGCTCAGTTTCAGGGTCTTGGCAATCTTCTTATAGCCCAGGCCATCTTTATGTAGAGCAACAATTCTTTTTTTTCAGATCCTCAGAGAGTTCTTTGCCATGAGGTGCCATGTTGAACTTCCAGTGACCAGTCAGTATGAGGAAGTGTGAGAGCGATGACACCAAATTTAACACACCTGCTCCCCATTCACACCTGAGACCTTGTAACACTAACGAGTCACATGACACCGGGAAGGGAAAATGGCTAATTGGGCCCAATTTGGACATTTTCACTTAGGGGTGTACTCACTTTTGTTGCCAGCGGTTTAAACTTTAATGGCTGTGCGTTGAGTGATTTTGAGGGGACAGCAAATTTACACTGTTATACAAGCTGTACACTCACTACTTTACATTGTAGCAAAGTGTCCTTTCTTCAGTGTTGTCACATGAAAAGATATACTCAAATATTTACAAAAATGTGAGGGGTGTACATTCTTATTCATTCCTTTACACTACCTTATACAGTAGTTGTTGTGAAATTGTTAGATTACTTGTTAGATATTACTGCATGGTCGGAACTAGAAGCACAAGCATTTCACTACACTCGCATTAACATCTGCTAACCATGTGTATGTGACCAATACATTTGATTTGATTTTGATTTGAATTCATGTTATTCTATACATACAACACCCCATTTAGTATGATATGTAACATTATGTTACATTGTAAATGGAACAGCGGTCGTACAATATCATATGAATTATAGGACTTATAGTATCATATGTCTTACCCGGTTGTACAATAGCATACAAATTAGATGACAGAACTTCTCATTATGTCTTGGATGATGTATATTATTCCTATATATATCACAATCTTTCTATTCAGATATCTATTTCCAAAGCATCTATTTTGTAGGCTTTATTGTGCACTAGGAAGTAACTAATAACCAAAATATCTGAAAATGTAACAACCAGTGTCGAGACCGATTCAAGATAGGAGCAAATCGAGTCCAAGTCAAGACCAAGACCGGGAGGGGGGTGTGGGGTCCGAGACCAAGTAAAGACAGAGTCCAGAAAAATGCGAGTGCAATTCAAGACCATGATTGTAATTGTGTCAAATTGCCACCATAATAACAGTTCAAAATGTCCAGTGTTCATATTTCAGAAGAACATGGATTCTTCAGACATACAGAATGGTGAAAATGTGCATTGAGAGGGCAAATAGAGAGCCACAATTATCACTAACCCAAACAGGTCTATAATAGATAAAAAGACAAAATATTTTGCCCCGGTCTCCCCTTACTAATAGTGAGTACGCAACTTTCAAACACTCTTCCAGCGAATCAAGGAAATTCTGATGAGCACGAAAAAGTTTTAGGATTTTTGTCAACGAAAGTACAGGACAGTAATATTAAAAGTAAAGTAGGAAGCCCCGGGTTTTAATAGGCAATAAGATATTGTTGTGTCATGAAAGGAGTGTGAATATTTGGCCCGTCGAAGCAGTTCTATGCACTGCTTGCTAATGATGAGTTTTTTACTCTGCTGGTCTCGGGAAACATTTTTTTTTCATAATTTTTTTTTAGCCGTTATTTAACTAGGCAAATCAAGCAAGTCAAAATTACGAATGTTCATTGTCTGAGACGGAGTCAAGACCGAGTAAAAACTTATCTGACACGAGACAAGACCGAGACACTCAATTTGTGGTCTCGAGAACAGACTTGAGAACTACAACACGTAACAACAAAGGAGAATTACGGGTGGAATTTACGTTGGTGGAGGTGCTCAGAAATACGTAAAGGATATTTCGTATTGATTTGAGGCCAAGCTGAGTAGGAGGACTAGAGCCATGACTTTGGTGAAGACGCATCCATTTCCTCAGTCAACAACAGCAGGGCTGTGTTCAGTTTGAGAAAACGTTTGGAAAAAATGTGAAACGAGGTTCTTGCTGAATGTGTCCAATGAGAACACATTATTTAGTTTTCCGTTGCGAAACATTTGGCAACGTGTGCCCAACTGAACACAACCCAGGACTAGGCTATTTCTGAGCACTGTAACTGCAGCATAGGAATCAAAATGCCCAAACCAGGACAGTAACCTAGGAAGTGTGACCATAACCCCAGATGCTCTTGGAGCCAGCTCTGAAGCCCTGCCCTTAGTCCTAGGATTTCTTTACCGGATAGTAGAGCTGCATTTCAGTGATCCACACTCTCATTCAACCATCAGGGGATTTGTTCAGTAAATGATTATACCATACCGTATGATGAAACACACAAATGCAGCATATTAGATGTCATATGGAAAGATTAAAACCATACTCTTTGAAGAAATCCGTTTCATGTGTTTTTTACGAGATGACCTCTTCATCCATATTGAAGCCATCGCTCCAAGTCTATTGTATACCACAGAGAGAACCCAGGGCTGCTCAAAGCTACACAGCTGTCCTTCTTCCTCCCAATCTCTTCATTTTCTTCCTTTTCACTTCCAGAGCTCCTGAAACATGACAACCAAATGTCCTCAGTAACAGTCCATAACTCCCTTGCTCTCTCTCTCTCGATCTGACGCAGGCAGCAGGCCAAACGCAGCACGAGTGGGTGGATGCACCACACCAACTAGTGGAGTGCTCTGTCTCTCACTCTCACACCTCACCGAGTCTCACACACCTCACCAAGTTCTACACAAGCTATCTAATGAGAACACTTTGAGAACGCTCCCCAACACTTTTGGAAAACTTTTCTGGTGCCCTTTTTGACCCCGAAGAAAACACAGTCTTATTTCCCCCCACACCTTTTCCCACCTTCTACTTATTTGTCCTGTCGCTCTCTCGATTTCATTCCTACATGTGGTAAAGTTGAGATTGCGATGGACTTCAAGCATGCAACAAAGAAAACAGAAATGGATAAAATGACTCCTGAAAAAGCAATATGCTCTATATAATAGCCGTAGGCTGCTTGATATAAACTCGCTTAAATTAAAATCCAATGGACTGACACTGATGGCGTGTTGATGGAGTGAGTATACATCTGAAATCATTGTTAGACACAGTATTATTGCATCATATGTAGATGGGATGCAGTCCTGTTGCATATGTAGCACCAGCTGCAGCTGAAAGAACAGGAAAGGCTGTTAATTGGAGTCTCACTCCTGAGGCACAGGGGTTAAATGGTGCAACGCTCGGTGTAAAGGGTTAAACTGAACCACATGCACACACAAACACACACACACACACACACAAAGGCATGTTTACATGCTCATAAGCACATGCGCACATGCGCACACACACACACACACACACACACACACACACACACACACACACACACACACACACACACACACACACACACACACACACACACACACACACACACACACACACACACACACACACACACACACACACACACACACACACACACACACACACACACAATCACTCAGCACATGGAGTCCATTCATACAGGCAGTAAAGCGATCCTAAGACCAGGAGGG
>QNTS01001811.1:95416-111516 GCA_003317085.1 Hucho hucho
GGGGTCAAATACTTATTTCCCTCATTAAAATGCAAATCAATTCATAACATTTTTCACATGCGTTTTTCTGGATTTTTTTGTTGTTATTCTGTCTCTCACTGTTCAAATAAACCTACCATTAAAATTATAGACTGATCATTTCTTTGTCAGTGGGCAAATGTACAAAATCAGCAGGGGATCAAATACTTTTTTCCCTCACTGTACAGTACTAGTCAAAGGTTCGGACACACCTATTCATTCAAAGGTTTTTCTTTATTTTTCACTATTTTCTATGTTAGTGAAGACATCAAAACTATGAAATAACACGTATGGAATCATGTAGTCACCATAAAGTGTTAAACAAATCAAAATATATGTGAGATTTGAGATTCTTCAAAGTAGCCAACCTTTGCCTTGATGACAGCTGTGCACACTTCATGAGGTAGTCGCCTGGAATGCATTGCAATTAACAGGTGTAGCTTGTTGAAAGTTAATTTGTGGAATTTCTTTTCTTCTTTGTGCATTTGAGCAAATCAGTTGTGTTGTGACAAGGTAGGGGTGGCATACAGAAGATTGCCGTATTTGGTAAAAGACCAAGTCCATATTATGACAAGAACAGCTCAAATAAGCAAAGACATGAAGGTCAGTCAATCCGGAAAATTTCAAGAACTTTGAACGTTTCTATAAGTGCAGTCGCAAAAACCATCAAGCACTATGATGAAACTGGCTCTCATGAGGACCGCCACAGGAAAGGAAGACCCAGAGTTACCTCTGCTGCAGAGTATAAGTTCATTAGAGTTACCAGCCTCAGAAATTGCTGCCCAAATAAATGCTTCACAGAGTTCAAGTAACAGACACATCTTACATCAACTTTTCAGAGGAGACACCAATAATAAGAAGAGACTTGCTTGGGCCAAGAAACACGAGCAATGGCCATTAGACCGGTGGAAATCTGTCCTTTGGTCTGACGAGTCCAAATTTGAGATTTTTGCTTTTAACTGCTGTGTCTTTGTGAGACGCAGAGTAGGTGAACGGATGATCTCCGCATGTGTGGTTCCCACCGTGAAGCATAGAGGAGGAGGTGTGATGGTGTGGGGTGCTTTGCTGGTGACACTGTCTGTGATTTATTTATAATTCAAGGCACACTTAACCAGCATGGCTAACACAGCATTCGGCAGCAATACGCCATCCCATCTGGTTTGCTCTTAGTGGGACTATCATTTGTTTTTCAACAGGACAATGACCCAACACACCTCCAGGCTGTGTAAGGGCTATTTGACCAAGAAGGAGAGTGATGGAGTGCTGCATCAGATATCCTGGCCTCCACAATCACCCAACCTCAACCCAATTGAGATTGTTTGGGATGAGTTGGAACGCAGAGTGAAGGAAAAGCAACGAACAAGTGCTCAGCACATGTGGGAACTCCATCAAGACTGTTGGAAAAGCATTCCAGATTAAGCTGATTTAGAAAATGCCAAGAGTGTGCAAAGCTGTTATCAAGGCAAACGGTGGAGAATCTTTGACGAATCTGAAATATATTATATTTGTTTAAAACACATTTTTGGTTACTACACGATTCCATATGTGTTATTTCATAGTTATGATGTCTTCACTATTATTCTACAATGTAGAAAATAGTAAAATTAAAGAAAAACGCTTGAATGAGTATGTGTGTCCAAACCTTTGACTGATGCCGTATCACTGAATTTTAGGCCACAGCACATGAACAATGCAATAGCCATAGAAATAATTAATAGAACATCTAAGCCTAGCAATTTGACTGGTAAACTCATGGGTACACTCGAAATGGCTGCCTGGTATTGTGATACAACAATTTGTATGTAACAATGGTAATTTGGAATGTTCTATTAACTGATGCTGGATTGCCATGGTAATGTAGAATGTTTATTCAAATGATGCTAACTGCAGTGGCTCATGCAATGGAATGTGTTTTTTCTAATGTAAGTTGAGTTGACTCAAAAAATCACAGCACAGATTGAAGGGTACACTTCCTACTTTTACTTCCTGGCATGGGTACACTCAAAATGGCTGCCAGTCCACACATTACGCCATTATTGACTTGAATGGGAACGCCCGTTCTATTCATTCTTTGTCACGTTGTGTTATCACAGCCAGGTAGTGCACTCTAAACAACTGCAAGGAACCAGGCATTCCTAAGGGTATGATGATGTCATCAGTAGTGGCCCGTGCGTTCCAATGGAGGTTATCAATGCCCACACCCACCCTAGGGGATGGTGTTGATAAAGACTTACAGCAGGCTCTTTGACAGCTAGGCCTCTTCCTCACAATGTCCCTTTATCTCTTGCTATCCCAACATCTCACCCACGTCTACCCAACAGCCTGTGTGTGGGACAGACGACTACAGGGAAAAGTCGGGAGGGGAAGAGGGGACATGGCCTCATCATCCTCTGAGGCCCTCTTTTAACCTTATACCTTCCCCTACTTTTTACTGTGGTTTCATTGTTTCCCTCTGGCCCCCCCCCCCTCTCTCTCTCACTGAGTGTCTGTCCATCTTCAGATCTACAGTTGAAGTCGGAAGTTTACATACACCTTAGCCAAATACATTTAAACTCAGTTTTTCACAATTCCTGACATTTAATCCTTGTAAAAATTCCCTGTCTTAGGTCAGTTAGGATCACCACTTTACTTTAAGAATGATTTATTTCAGCTTTTATTTCTTTCATCACATTCCCAGTGGGTCAGAAGTTTACATACACTCAATTAATATTTGGTAGCATTGCCTTTAAATTGTTTAACTTGGGTCAAAGTTTCGGGTAGCCTTCCACAAGCTTCCCACAATAAGTTGGGTTAATTTTGGCCCATTCCTCCTGACAGAGCTGAGTCAGGTTTGTAGGCCTCCTTGCTCGCACACGCTTTTTCAGTTCTGCCCACACATTTTCTATAGGATTGAGGTCAGGGCTTTGTGAAGGCCACTCCAATACCTTGACTTTGTTGTCCTTAAGCCATTTTGCCACAACTTTGGAAGAATGCTTGGGGTCATTGTCCATTTGGAAGACCCATTTGCGATCAAGCTTTAACTTCCTGACTGATGTCTTGAGATGTTGCTTCAATATATCCACATAATTTTCCTTCCTCATGATGCCATCTATTTTGTGAAGTGCACCAGTCCCTCCTGCAGCACAGCACCCCTACAACATGATGCTGCCACCCCCGTGCTTCACGGTTGGGATGGTGTTCTTCGGCTTGCAAGCCTCCCCCTTTTTCCTCCAAACATAACGATGGTCATTATGGCTAAACAGTTCTATTTTTCTTTCATCAGACCAGAGGACATTTCTCCAAAAAGTACGATCTTTGTCCCCATGTGCAGTTGCAAACCGTAGTCTGGCTTTTTTTATGGCGGTTTTGGAGCAGCTTCCTTACTGAGCGGCCTTTCAGGTTATGTCGATATAAGACTTGTTTTACTGTGGATATAGATACTTTTGTACCTGTTTCCTCCAGCATCTTGACACGGTCCTTTGCTGTTCTTCTGGGATTGATTTGCACTTTTCGCACAAAAGTATGTTCATCTCTAGGAGACAGAACGCGTCTCCTTCCTGAGCGGTATGACGGCTGCGTTGTCCCATGGTGTTTATACTTGCGTACTATTGTTTGTACAGATGAACGTGATTTTCCCATGATGTCAAGCAAAGAGGCACTGAGTTTGAAAGTAGTCCTTGATATACATCCACAGGTACACCTCCAATTGACTCAAATTATGTCAATTAGCCTATCAGAGGCTTTTAAAGCCACAACATAATTTTCTGGATTTTTCAAGCTGTTTTAAGGCACAGTCAACTTAGTGTATGTAAACTTCTGACCCACTGGAATTGTGATACAGTGAATTATTAGAGAAATAATCTGTCTGTAAACAATTGTTGGAAAAATTACTTGTGTCATGCACAAAGTAGATGTCCTAACCGACTTGTCAAAACTATAGTTTGTTAACAAGAAATTTGCGGAGTGGTTGAAAAACGAGTTTTAATGACTCCAACCTAAGTGTATGTAAACTTCCAACTTCAACTGTATTTCCATCACATGTTTAATTATTATGATGTAGTAGAGCCTAGGCAGAATCACAGAACAGCCAAACATTTTAAGAACACAAGTACCACGTAATGGAAACAAATATCCACTATCTGCTATTCGGGCCACGATATCTATCTGCCAGCCAGACAGTTAGAAAGGAGAGACCATTAGTAAAAATGGTGAAATGGCCCAGAATGATAAGTTAAGGCAAGGACTGTTAAACAACATCTGCTGGAGCACCACACAACTGTGAAATCTACCAGGGCGGCGAGATATCTCACGTTGTACTGGGGTTCCCTGTCGACTTTCCCTCCTTTTCCCTTCGTCTCACCCATTATCACCCACAAGAGACCTTAAGGGGAAATGAAAACAGTGCTGTACTGTACGTGGCGTACAGGGGTTGTAATCTTAATAAGATGACTTCATAGCTTAGGTACTGGTACCATGGCCTGAAGCCCTCAGATCTCTCCCAGAGTTGGGCTTGTGTAAACACAACAGGTTATTGTGTGTGTGCGTGTCCGTGTGTGCGCATGTGTGTGTATGCGTGCGTGCCTGCCCTTTCTAGTCTTTTCAATGTGAACTTATAGCTGCGCTACCGCTGGTCCTGCTGGGTGGAAGGCTCCACCGAACCGCCCCGCTTCGAGGCGGACACGCCTCATAGCTTTAATGGATGGACCTTTTGTCATGACAACATTCCCATAACGCTCATGGGGTTAAAGCAGATGGGAAAATGTCATGATTCTATCAAGGAAGAAATGTGTCGACATCACTCAAGAATGCAACCACTCACCGAGCCCCCATTTTCACACAAGTCGTTTCTCATCCAACAAGATCAGAAACATCTCTGAGCTTACAGAACAAGACCTGGGGGCATCATACCCTTAACACTCTCTCACAGAGATTAAACACAACATGGTAACGCCGGCCAGCGTTGGGATAAAGGATGAAACACGGCAGTCCCCAGACTTATCCGCCATTTGTCGGGGTGGAACATTGCCGAGGCGTTGTGGGTTAGGTATTATTGGGCGTCTGTCTGAGAGGGGGTCAGGATGGACGCTTCACCCTGAGGGGGTGTCCAAAACCCCCCGCAGTTCAACCCGTCACCCCGTCCTCTACCCTCCTGTGCTTTGAGACATGCCGCTCAGCATGCAGCCAGTGCCAACGCGTTAGTTTGAAGTCTGCTCTAACAATAGTGTCTACTGTAACTGTGGAGGGCATTGTAAGAGCAGCCTGGGAGATGCATAGTAGACTAGTGGTGGGTATTGTCTTGACAACTACCTGTGGGGAGGCTCTTTAATACCCTCAGGTTAGCAGGTCAGTTTGGCATAGAGAAACATGTACAGACCTATTGGCAGAGAGGAAGGCCGGGATTCAAGCAGTTGCAGAAAGCAGCTATCCAGATTGTGCTTTCAGAAGTGTGTTTGATTTTGATAGTATGGGAAGGCAGATGCTTCTACTGTATCTAGTGAAGTCTCCATAACATAGGCCCCAGCTAGGTGATCAGGTTCTGGGTTAGACGCTGACCGACTCCCCTCTCCTAGCCGAGCCCCACGGTCTGTTGCATGTGCCTATGCAGACAAATGCCGTATGAGAGAGACACTGAATGAATGCTACTTTTATGTGCGGCTAAGATCTTATTTGATGAATGCATGAGTGTTATTGTGTGTATGTGTGTATATATTGTATATGTGTGTGGGTGTGTGACTAGCGCATGCCTTCAGGCACACACACACACACTGTCATGCAATCACCTGCATTAGCCAATCAGCGCGTTCGTCACGTAGGCACCTCTGTGCTGAGCCCACAAGCCCAGACCAGCCACATGCAGACAGTGGTGCCGAGCAGAACCATGCCAAGCCCGCTACTCATCTGTTCCCACACACACAGGGCATGGTTGTTGACACCACATTACATTGAGCTCAGTCTCTGCAATCTATAGTCACGCACCTGAATGTATATTATAGTGATCTGAGCCTCCGCTATAGGTAAAATAATGAACTAGCACATGCAGGCGGTCGGGTGTATTGAGATAAAACACGTCACACCAGATGGGTTGATTAACCCTTAATCCTCTATATCAGACCTCATCTTGCAACGAGGCACAACGGAACAAAGGAAATGTGAGACAGAACTGGTTAGGTGGAAAACTTCAGCAGGAGGCATCCACACAAAGGGGTCGTTGTCTTTCACTTCACCTCCAATCAGGCCGCGACTAACAGCAAAACTTCCTGTGTGGTTTGTAATCTCGGACCAATCGGCTCCTCTGTCTGGCCTGTCGCCATGGCTGCTGCTGCTGTCTCTGGCCTGTCATAGAACAAGCGCACACGTTCCAGGAGAAGAAAGAGAAGTAAGAGAGAGAGAGGAGAGGAACGACATGTCGGGTCTTTTATCCTGGGAAAGGGAAGTCTAGTGATACCTTCCACTAGGTATCAAAGAGGGTGGTGATGAAGAGGGGGAATGTAACCTGATGGTATATCTTTGCCTCTATGAAAGAGCCCTCTGTGTGTGTGTGTGTGTGTGTGTGTGTGTGTGTGTGTGTGTGTGTGTGTGTGTGTGTGTGTGTGTGTGTGTGTGTGTGTGTGTGTGTGTGTGTGTGTGTGTGTGTGTGGCAAGGTCATCAGTAGCAGCACCTCTACCCCTATGCTTATATACCCTACACTCTCACTCCTACCCCCTATCTCATTCTTTGATTTTGGTAATCATGCACACGTACAAAGAAAACAGTAAGGGCTGTATTGCACATGAAGACTTTATTGAACTGCAAGTAGGTCAAATGTCACTGGCAGATGATACAACACGTCAGCCCTAACAGGTATTTCTTATGCCGAAGTATCCAGAAAGTGTAAGCCAGGGTTCCCCAACTGGCGGCCCATGGGTGGCTTTGTTTGGCCTCCCAAGTTTTCTGAGCAAAATATTTTTTTTTCTTCATTGTTGGACATAAAAGACTGTAAAAACATCAGGAAATCAGCTCCAAATGAGTTTAATTTAAGAAACATGTTCCCAATTATCCCCATGCATAATAAAGAGATGTGATCATATACAAATGTAAGCAAGGTTTGAAATGCTTATGTTTTAGTCAAACATTATATCTGTTTGGGATTCTTGCGGTCAATTTGCAGTCTACCATTTATTTGTAATTGTGTTCCGGCCCCCCGATCATCCGCTCAAGAAAACAATTGTCCCACAGCTGAATCTAGATGATGATCCCTGGTGTAGGCCATATAGTTCCCACTGGGCAAAAACTGTTTGAATCAATTTGAATGAAATTGTGTTTTTTACATTGGATAAAAGTAGAGACTCAGAGCTAGAAAATGGCATATCTTACAATACAGTTGAGGAACAATGGGAAAGTAATTCTGCTTTGAAAGATGATAAACTTGCAACCTCACTTTTGAGAAAATGGCCCTTGAATGTTTTGGTACACCTACTGGAGAACTCTTCTTTGTCTACACCCATTCAGCATCGCTCACACCCTCTAAAGCCTTAGCCCCACCCATCTCTTTAAGGATTCACATGTCAGGCCATGTACTAAACAACCAAAGATTTCAAGACTAAAGGCTGGTTTATACTACGTGTGTGTTCATACATTTAATCTGGAGTGCCAGAGTGTGCTCAGAGTGCGCTCCAGGAGTTCTTACTGTAAACTCAGAGCGTTGTCAGATTGTCGGAGCGTTTAGAGCGCACACTGGACGCTCTGGCCGAGGAGTAGGGTTGATCCGAGCGTTCTGACCTAACAACAGCAGTCGAGCACCCAATCTATCTGGCTAACGTTGGCTAGCTTGCTAGCTACTTCCACACACAAATGAGAGAACAGCTCACTCTGCCCATTTTACTCGCCCTAGAAGAGCTGGTTAGGCTGTTTTTATGTTATCCAGAGCATTGGTAACTGCAACTGTACAGCTGGCAACAATTTAATTACGCTGTTTTGCAAAATAAAAAGTTTGGACACACCTACTCATTAAAGGTTTATCTTTATTTATTTTATTTTTTTTCTACATTGTAGAATAATAGTGAAGACATCACAACTATGAAATAACACATATGGAATCAGGTAGTAGCCAAAAAAACAAAAAATTTAAATATATTTTATATTTGAGATTCTTCAAAGTAGCCACCCTTTGCCTTGATGACAGCTTTGCACACTCTTGGCATTCTCTCAACCAGTCACCTGGAATGCATTTCAATTAACAGGTGTGCCTTGTTAAAAGTATATTTGTGAAAGTTCTTTCCTTCTAAATGCGTTTGAGCCAATCAGTTGCTGTGACAAGGTAGGGGTGGTATACAGAAGATAGCCCTATTTGGTAAAGCACTAAGTCCATATTATGGCAAAAACAGCTCAAATAAGCAAAGAGAAACGACAGTCCATTAATACTTTAAGACATGAAGGTCAGTCAATGCGGAAAATTTCAAGAACTTTTAAAGTTTCTTCAAGTGCAGTCGCAAAAACCATCAAGCGCTATGATGAAACTGGCTCTCATGAGGACCACCACAGGAAAGGAAGAGCTAGAGTTACCTCTGCTGCAGATGATAAGTTCATTAGAGTTACCAGCCTCAGATTGAAGCCCAAATAAATGTTCAAGTAACAGACACATCTCAAAATCAACTGTTTAGAGGAGACTGCGTGAATTAGGCCTTCATGGTCGAATGAGAAAAGAAACCACTACTAAAGGGCACCAATGAGAAGAAGAGACTTTCTTGGGCCAAGAAACATGAGCAATGAACATTAGACCGGTGGAAATCTGTCCTTTGGTCTGACGAGTCCAAATTTGAGATTTTCAACCGCCGTGTCTTTTTGAGACGCAGAGTAGGTGAACGGATGATCTCCGCATGTATGGTTCCCACCGTGAAGCATGGATGAGGAGGTGTGATGGTGTGGGGTGCTTTGCTGGTGACACAATAGGGGATTTATTTAGAATTCAAGGCACACTTACCAGCATGGCTACCACAGTATTCTGCAGCGATACAATACGATACAATTTGTTTTTCAACAGGACAAGGACCCAAAACACACCTCTAGGCTGTGTAAAGGCTATTTGACCAAGAAGGAGAGTGATGGAGTGCTGCATCAGATGACCTGGCCTCCACAAATCACCCATCCTCAACCCAATTGAGATGGTTTGGGATGAGTTGGACTGCAGAGTGAAGGAAAAGCAGCCAACAAGTGCTTAGCATATGTGGGAACTCCTTCAAGACTGTTGGAAAAGCATTCCTCATGAAGCTGGTTGAGAGAATGCCAAAAGTGTGCAAAGCTGTCATCAAGGCAATGTGTGGCTACATAATACTTTGATTTGTTTAACACTTTTTTGGTTACTACATGATTCCATATGTGTAATTTCATAGTTTTGCTGTCTTCACTATTATTCTACAATGTAGAAAATAGTACAAATAAAGAAAAACCCTTGAATGAGTAGGTGTGTCCAAACTTTTGACTGGTACTGTACGCCTAGTTTCCTGAACTTTTAATCTAAATCAAATAACATGGTGACATTTTTTTGTTAATTTCACATTAGTTGACAACTCAACCAAATCTAAATCAACATAAGACGTTGAACTGACATCTGTGCCCAGTGGGTTGTTTCAGGGTGTCTTTGTAATTTTGCCTCATGGGATATCCTGTTTGGCTGCAGGCTCAGTTAGAAGAAGAATGCTTTATATGAAGGCGTCTGTCCTAAGGCTTAAAATAAGTAATGTCCACAGTTATTCTGTTACCTGTGTGTTTGTTTAAAAAGATACCGTAGTAACTTTGCCACGCTATGGGGAAAATACAGGTTGATATCGTCGTTTAGTGCCAGCTTCTTCAGTTTCAGCTGACAAAGACAGCGCAGAAATCTATTAATATCTGTAGTTTAGCCCTTATCTCATTCCAGGCAATATAGAATTACGGATGCTTACCCCTCACAATCACTGTGTGCTTAATTTACTTTAGCAAGTTTTTTGTTCCTTTGATGTCGTACAGGGAAAACATATGGGCTAGTCCGAGCCAGGAACACACACACTTGTGCACACACACACACACACACACACGCAATGCAATGAGAAATGCACACGCGTACATACACACGCAAGCAAGCGAAAATGCATGCGCATGCAAACATGCACACACACACAGCACATTTTCTACCTTAGCCTGATCATACAGATCCAGAAACTAGGCGGTACACATTCACCTCCCCTGGTAGAAATTCCCTCCTCAAACGCCACTTTCTGATCCAATCTAGGTGATACATCTGAGCCTACACTCCTCCTCGAGGCCTTTGTTCTCTGCATGCCAGGATGCAAGGCCATGCCAAACCCTGCCATGCTTGCCCTACCAGAAATACTGTACCTCCACGGGACTAGTGATGAAGACACTCTGAAATGTCCTTTTGCCTTGTCTCCTTTCTTTCATGACCACTGATCTGAATGGATCCACTCATAAATAATAAACACTGATTCTGCAGGCCAACATAAGATTCCTCTTTCAGTCATAAGAGACAAGACTTCACACGTACACTCCCCCATCTTGAGATCAAGTTTTGAATTCCATCTGTTCAATGGGCCAAGTAGGTATAAGTCCTTTGTGTGTTTGTACAAGGATGGGATAGGAGATTTCAGCGAGACACGTGTGCATGTGCGTGTGTGTGAAAGAAAGAGAGAGTTCCAAATCAAATCAAATGTTATTTGTCACATGCACCGAATACAACAGGTGTAGACCTTACAGTGAAATGCTTACTTACAAGCCCTTAACCAACAATGCTTTAAGAAGTTTTAATAAAAATAAGTGTTAAGTAAAAAATTGAAAATAAAAGTAACAAATAATTTAACAGTAGCTAAAGTGACTTTGCATAGATAATTAACTTCTTAGGGATCACTGCACAACTTGACCGTTTTGGAGAGCCTGGCGTGCCCAAAGTAAAATGCCTCCCATTCAGGCCCAGAAAATAGGATATGCACATATTTGGTACCATTGGATAGGAAACACTCTGAATTTTGTAAAACTGTTAACCATTTGTCTGTGAGTAAAACAGAACGGATATGGCAGGCAAAACCCCGAGGAATTTCTGTCCTGGAGAAAGTGGTTTTCACAGAGTGCCTCATTTGGAACCCCTCCCTCATGAAAATGCCCATAAAAGGGCATATGAATGCAGTACCTATCGCTTCCTCTGGATGTCCTTTGTCTCTAGAAAGTGGTTTCATGCTGTTCAGATGAGTTAAAACAGAGAAGAAGAGAGAATCAGGAAGTGCCTCTTTGGAANTTCTTGGACAAGTTTATAGGTATAAGATGAACGAGTTCGCGCCACGTTTCAATGGACTAGTGGAGGCTGTCGTTTCTGACTATGACGCGTGAACCAAATGGAGATTTATGGATATAATACATGACTTTTTCTAACAAAAGAACCATGGATTGTCTTCGTTGGACACTTAGGATGACCTCAGCAGAAGTTCTTCAACAGGTAATTGATTTGTTTTTGCTGTGAAATGTGTTATGTGTGTGCCACGCTGGCTAATGAATTCATGGCTATGAGAAAGTATGTGAGGTGCTGTCCTCAAACAATCAAATGTAGTGCTTTCGCCGTAAAGCCTTTTTGAAATCTGACAACGCTGTGATATTGCCAAGAAACAGAGCTTTTGATGAGTATGAAACACTTGTATATTGGTGGATTTTTAATAATTCAACTTTGGGATTTTGAATTTGGCGCTTTACATTTTACCTGGTGGTGTCGGGAGTGGGTCGCTAGCGCCCCAGCAATCCCCAAGAGGTTTTAACAGAGAGTAGCAGCAGCGTAAAAGAGGGGTCTGGGTAGCCCCTTTGATTAGCTCTTCAGGAGTCTTATGGCTTGAATGTAGAAGCTGTTAAGAAGCCTTTTGGACCTAGACTTGGCGCTCCGGTACCACTTGCCGTGCCGTAGCAGAGAGAACAGTCTATGACTAGGGTGGCTGGAGTCTTTGACAATTTTTTGGGCCTTCCTCTGACACTCCATGGTGTAGAGGTCCTGGATGGCAGGAAGCTTTGCCGCAGTGATGTGCTGGGCTGTACGCACTACCCTCTGTAGTGCCTTGCGGTCGGAGGTCGAGCAGTTGCCATACCAGGCAGTGATGCAACCAGTCAGGATGCTCTCAATGGTGCATCTGTAGAATCTTTTCAGTCTCCTGAGGGGGAATAGGTTTTGTTGTGCCCTCTTCACAACTGTCTTAGTGTGTTTGGACCATTATAGTTTGTTGGTTATGTGGACACCAAGGAACTTGAAGCTCTCAACCTTCTACACTACAGCCCCGTCGATGAGAATGGGGGCGTGCTCAGATCTCCTTTTCCTGTAGTCCACAATCATCTCCTTTGTCTTGATCACGTTGAGGTTGTTGTCCTGGCACCACATGGTCAGGTCTCTGACCTCCTCCCTATAGGCTGTCTCATCGTTGTCGGTGATCACTGTTGTGTCATTGGCAAATTTGATGATGGTGTTGGAGTCGTGCCTGGCCATGCAGTCATGAGTGAACAGGGAGTACAGGAGGGGACTGAGCACGCACCCCTGAGGATCCTGTGTTGAAGATCAGCGTGGCGGATGTGTTGTTACCTACCCTTATCACCTGGGAGCGGCCCATCAGGAAGTCCAGGGTCCAGTTACAGAGGGAGGTGTTTAGTCCCACGGTCCTTAGCTTAGTGATGAACTTTGGGAACTATGGTGTTGAACGCTGAGCTGTAGTCAATGAATAGCATTCTCACATAGGTGATCTCTTGGGGCGGTATGCAAATTGGAGTCGGTCTAGGGTTTCTGGGATAATGATGTTGATGTGAGCCATGACCAGCATTTCAAAGCACTTCATGGCTACAGATGTTACCTTAGTGTGGTTGGGCACAGGGACTATGGTGGTCTGCTTGAAACATGTTGGTATTACAGACTCAGTAAGGGACCGGCTGAAAATGTCAATGAAGACACTTGCCAGTTGGTCAGCGCATGCTCGGAGTACACGTCCTGGTAATCCATCTAGCCCTGCGGCCTTGTGAATGTTGACCTGTTTAAAGGTCAAACTCACATCGGCTACAGAGAGCGTGATCGCACAGTCGTCCAGAACAGCTGATGCTCTCATGCATGTTTCAGTGTTACTTGCCTTGAAGCGATCCTAGAAGTAATTTAGCATGTCTGGTAGGCTCGTGTCACTGGGCAGCTCGCGGCTGTGCTTCCCTTTGTGGTCTGTAATAGTTTGCAAGCCCTGCCACATCCGACGAGCGTCGGAGCCGGTGTAGTACAATTCCAACTTAGTCCTGTATTGACGCTTTGCCTATTTGATGGTTCGTCGGAGGGCATAGCGGGATTTCTTATAAGCTTCCGGGTTAGAGTCCCGCTCCTTGAAAGCGGCAGCTCTACCCTTTAGCTCAGTGCGGGTGTTGCCTGTAATCCATGGCTTCTGGTTGGGGTATATGTACGGTCACTGTGGGGACAACGTCATTGATGCACTTATTGATGAAGCCAGTGACTGATGTGGTGTACTCCTCAATGCCATCGGAAGAATCCCAGAACATATTCCAGTCTGTGCTAGCAAAACAGTCCTGCTTAGCATCTGCTTCATCTGACCACTTTCTTTTTGACTGAGTCACTGGTGCTTCCTGCTTTAGTTTTTGCTTGTAAGCAGAAATCAGGAGGATAGAATTATGGTCAGATTCGCCAAATGGAGGGCGAGGGAGAGCTTTTTATGCGTCTCTGTGTGTGGAGTAAAGGTGGTCTCAAGTTTTTTTCCTCCTGTTGCACATTTTACATGCTGGTAGAAATTAGGTAAAACGGATTTAAGTTTCCCTGCATTAAAGTCCCCGGCCACTAGGAGGGCCACCTCTTGATGAGCGTTTTCCTGTTTGCTTATGGCCGTATACAGCTCATTGAGTGCGGTCTTAGTGCCAGCTTCGGTTTGTGGTGGTAAATAAACAGCTACGAATAATTTAGATTAAAATTCTCTTGGTAAATAGTGTGGTCTATGGAGTTATGGATCTCTTTACACCCTCTGCTCACTCCATAGGAAAGGTGCGTCAGACTCCCAGGCCTATTTTCCCTTCTCTCCTCCGTTCCCCCTTGTCTCTTTGCCCCTATCCTGACATCAAACACTGAAGCTGATTCTAAACTCCCTACCGACTATTTAACAACTGAGTCATGGGTCAAAGTGTCCAACTCACTCACACACACACACACACACACACAGACATTGGCCTGCTCATTAATGATGCCAAAGTCCCCCATCTTAACCAGTTGTATAAGACCATTGATTCTATTTTAGCTCTGTTTGGCTGCAACAGCACAACATGAAAACACCCTGATCTAACTAATGGTTTCACACTAAAAACAGACATGGACACAATTTCCTCAACCAAGTAAATGATTGTCCTCATTATGACATGACGTGCATCACTTTCATTCAAAACCTCAAAACATGAAACGGCTGTGTCTCAATGAAAGCATTTAAGGCAGGAAGTTAATATCGACGTATAAAGACATGTCCCATTCCCAAGGTACCTTAAAATTCTGCCTTCTTTATTTTGTAGTCAGCCAAATGTCAAACCTCATCTGCATGACAACCTAGTTTATCCCATTGTGTGGAAACTCAGAAGAGGAAGTCACATAAGTTTAAAGGCAGCTTCTGAGAAGACATGCATTTCTGATGACATTCTAGGATGGTAACAGTATAAAGGGTTGCTTTCTTCAACATCTGCCGAGTCACAGAAATAGACGGGGTAGATAGTGATATGAGAGAAAGCCTTTAGAGTGTGTCCAAGGAAAACAGGGCTGTGATCAGAGAGAGAAGCTTCTCTGGCTGAAGAGAGGACCACATGGGGTGGCAGAGATGGCAGTCTCCACACGTCTTCTTCCCTCTGTTTACCCTGTCTTCTGATGGTCTGATCACAGTGTAGGTCTACTAATACCCTTTACGGTAAGTTGCCTGTAAATCTAATCAGGCAGCGTTTTTACAAACACATATCATATCATCATTTCACCACATTCTTGCAGGGATAAGCCTTTCATACTGTCTCTACCATGCACATGTCAGCAAGTAGGAGGAAGCATGGGCTGATGTAGGTGGACATTTTTTTTACCTTTTATTTAACTAGGCAAGTCATTTAAAACTTGTTAGGGAGCGGCAGCTGAGGGGTCGGTTTTGGAGAGTCGTGCGTGCCCAAAGTAAAATGCTTGCCACTCAGGCTCAGAAAATAGGATATGCACATAATTAGTACTATTGGATAGGAAACACTCTGAGGTTTCCAAAAGTGTTATCATTTTGTCTGTGAGTGTAAGAGAAGTCATTTGGCAGGCAAAAAAACAGAGATTTTTCCATCCGGAAATGTCATTCCTTTTGGCTTATAGCTCAATTTGAGGCACTGCCTATAAAAAAGTCTTTATACCAGGACACTGGATGTAGTACCTACTGATTCCACTAGATGTCAGCAGTGTATAGGCAAAGTTTAATGGAAATCGGAACTAATGCGTTCTATTGAGAGAAGTTCTAGCCGAGGGACCTCTTTTTCAGTTGCACGTTTTTGAACGCACATTTTGCTGAGCGGTCCACTTTATTTGACTTATATAACATTTAGGTGACCATCCAAGTGAAAGATTATCACTTTTATTCATAAAAGATAAGCTAAGGAAGCATTTTAAATCGTTTTTGTTTTGTTGAGGGAAAGTTTATAGGTATAGTTGAACGCGTTCTCGTCACATTGGATTTTCTGAACACAAAGCGCCAACCAAAAGGAGATTTAAGGATATAATAAATTACTTTTTCTAACCAAATACCCATGGATTGTCTTCGTTGGACACTTAGGAAGCCCTCTGCAGACGTTCTACAAAAGGTAAGGCACAGGTTTTCCCTGTGAAATGCATTTTCTATCGACCGCGCTGGCTAAAGATTTCATGGTTATGGAAAATATGTGAGGTGCTAGCCTCAAACAATCAAATGTAGTGCTTTCGCCGTAAAGCCTTTTTGAAATCCGACAACGCTATGATATTGCCAAGAAGCAGAGCTTTTGATGAGTATGGAACACTTGTATATTGGTGCATTTTTAATAATTCAATTTTGGAATTTTGTCTTGCATTTCACCTGGTAGTGTCGGGAGTGGG
>QNTS01001811.1:111693-137045 GCA_003317085.1 Hucho hucho
AGTTGCAATGATCATGAGAACGGTGAGGAATCATCCCAGAACTACACGGGAGGATCTTGTCAATGATCTCAAGGCAGCTGGGACCATAGTCACCAAGAAAACAATTGGTAACACACCATGCCGTGAAGGACTGAAATCCTGCAGCGCCCGCAAGGTCCCCCTGCTCAAGAAAGCACATATACATGCCCGTCTGAAGTTTGCCAATGAACAGGACAACTGGGTGAAAGTGTTGTGGTCAGATGAGAACAAAATGGAGCTCTTTGGCATCAACTCAACTCGCCGTGTTTGGAGGAGGAGGAATGCTGCCTATAACCCCAAGAAAACCATCCCCACCGTCAAATATGGAGGTGGAAACATTATGCTTTGGGGGTGTTTTTCTGCTAAGGGGACAGGACAACTTCACCGCATCAAAGGGACTATGGACGGGGCCATGTACCGTCAAATCTTGGGTGAGAACCTCAGCCAGGGCATTGAAAATGGGTCGTGGATGGGTATTCCAGCATGACAATGACCCAAAACACACGGCCAAGGTAACAAAGGAGTGGCTCAAGAAGAAGCACATTAAGGTCCTGGAGTGGCCTAGCCAGTCTCCAGACCTTAATCCCATAGAAAATCTGTGGAGGGAGCTGAAGGTTCGAGTTGCCAAACGTCAGCCTCGAAACCTTAATGACTTGGAGAAGATCTGCAAAGAGGAGTGGGACAAAATCCCTCCTGAGATGTGTGCTAACCTGGTGGCCAACTGCAAGAAACATCTGACCTCTGTGATTGTCAACAAGGGTTTTGCCTCCAAGTACTGAGTCATGTTTTGCAGAGGGGTCAAATACTTATTTCCCTCATTAACTTCTTAGGGATGAGCACACGAGGTGACCGTTTTGGAGAGCCTGGCGTGCCCAAAGTAAAATGCCTCCCATTCAGGCCCAGAAAATAGGATATGC
The DNA here is from genome assembly GCA_003317085.1 of Hucho hucho. NCBI lineage: Eukaryota > Metazoa > Chordata > Actinopteri > Salmoniformes > Salmonidae > Hucho > Hucho hucho. The sequence goes on from QNTS01001811.1 coordinate 112,629, forward strand.
ACATGTTTGGTACCATTGGACAGGAAACACTCTGAATTTTCCAAAACTGTTAACCATTTGTCTGTGAGTAAAAGAGAACGGATATGGCAGGCAAAACCCCGAGGAATTTCTGTCCTGGAAAAAGTGGTTTTCACAGAGTGCCTCATTTGGAACCCCTCCCTCATGAAAATGCCCATAAAAGGGCATATGAATGCAGTACCGATCGCTTCCTCTGGATGTCAACAGTCTCGAGAAAGTGCTTTGATTCTGTATAGATGATTTAGAGCAGAGAAGAAGAGGGAATAAGGAAGTGCCTCTTTGGAACTCTATAGGAGTGGATGCGCGCTCTCGGGAAGCGCGCACTGTGTTTTCCTCCGTCTGTAGAGCTCAGTTTATATTCCGGTTGATTTATTATAGTAAATATACGTAAAAGTGTTCCTAAGGATACATTTAAAACTATGTTTCATTGTTCTTGGACAAGTTTATAGGTATAAGATGAACGAGTTCTCGTCACGTTTCAATGGAGGTGTGGACGCTGTAGTTTCTGATTATAACGCGCGAACCAAATGGAGATTTATGGATAAAATACATGACTTTTTCTAACAAAAGAACCATGGATTGTCTTCGTTGGACACTTAGGAAGACCTCAGCAGAAGTTCTTCAACAGGTAATTGATTTGTTTCCGCTGTGAAATGTGTTATGTGTGTGCCAAGCTGGCTAATGAATTCGTGGCTATGGGAAAAGTATGTGAGGTGATACCCTCAAACAATCAAATGTAGTGCTTTCGCCGTAAAGCCTTTTTGAAATCTGACAAGCTTTTGATGAGTATGGAACACTTGTATATTGGTGGATGTTTAATAATTCAACTTTTGGATTTTGAATTTGGCGCCTCACATTTCACCGGGTAGTGTCGGGAGTGGGGCGCTAGCGCCCCAGCAATCCCCAATTAAAATGCAATTCCATTTCTAAAAATTTTCACATGCGTTTTTCTGGATTTTTTTTCTCACTGTTCAAATAAACCTACCATTAAAGTTATAGACTGATCATTTCTTTGTCAGTGGGCAAACGTACAAAATCAACAGGGGATCAAATACTTTTTTCCCTCACTGTAACATGCTGACAATGTTCTGATCAGTGCTGATGAATGAGCCAACTAGACAAGATGATCATGAGCAGCACTCACCTCAACTTAGCTAACATTTCCACAACCTAATTGTAGCCTGACCAATATCCAAATGGAGATTCAGTGAAAATAACAATTTGACATTGATTGATTTATGAAAACGAGACACTACGTTTGTCGCTAAGCAGCGCGAACCGGTGCTGAAATATTTGACCACACACGGGTAGGCTATTGCTTCAAATGTATTACAACAATTGGATGACTTTGAGAGTTTCAGTAAGCAACAATTTGATGCCTTCAATTGTGTTAGCCTACTTTAATCCAATATTTTCGTAATTCAGTGATATTTATTCCCACAGTAATTCTTTATGGATCCATCCAGTTGTGGTTAAGAAAACAGTTGATGTGGTGTGCTGTGCGATGAAATGGGTGAAGTGACATGTCTTGCAAAGTTTAGAACTGCCAGGAGGATAGTAGTAACAGGTGCAGCCTAGCAACCATCAGGAGTTTAAGAGCCTAGTGCGTGCCAATGCCGTGTCAGCGTTACGGCTACATATCATACTAATCCATAGACAGAACTTTACCGCAATCATGACTAGATCGGTTCACGGAAATAAAAGTTTAGGCTTTGATTCCAGCAACACATTTCAGATATAAAGAAAAGACAGAAGAAAGTTGGCGGAATGCTAAAGTTGTGATGTTGGAAAAAATCCATACAGTTACATATCAGGATATTATTTTTGACGATATATTGTATCGTATCGTTTTGACAAAATTGCAATATTATTTTTGTGCTTGTTGGATGTACCTGCGCAAAAATATTTTTTCTTCTCCATCTTCTTTTTAAATACAGAGCCAATTTATTTTCAGCACTTATATTTTCATGACTGATCAAAACTTGTTCTCTCATGGCTCTCTCTTTTCCCTCTACAGCAGAGCAATATGTTTGGAACAGCGAATCGCAATAATGTATTATGAATGTATTATAGGTCATAAATACTATGCATTTTATAGGTTGCGTGAGATTTGAATTGGCTGTGGGCGTGATAGAAGGCACTATAATTACATTATAAAATTCATGTGTTTTATGTTCAGCTTTCTGAATTCCTCTGCTTTTTTGTTATTTTTACCAATGATTTCAAATTGCAAATGCTGCACTGTGGTTTGAAAGAGGAAGGAGTTGATTAACATCAAAGGAATACCATGTTGCCTATAATCCACGATAACCCTAGTAAGACCATGTTATCCACCACAAAAAACCTGGAGGTCATACAGACCACAGTAAGCTTATAAATGCGTAAAGTTCTAAATAACAAACATCCATGAAAACAAACTTGGAGCTAAAAGTTTGTTGTTGTTGTTTTGCCAGGTTACTTCCTGTGGTCTTGGTTGAGGTGTCAAAAGTGCCTAAACCAGGACATCTGAGAAGTTCTGAGGTGCACCGGTTTTGATTTCACTCTTTAGTGTGTGTGTGTGCGTGCGTGCGTGCGTGTGTGTGTTAGAGGCCTTCACAGGTCCAAATAGTTGGATCCTTTCCGAAATGAACCTGGGGCTTTTCCATCTAGACCCAGGTCCATAGATATGCATAAATACATTTTTTTAAATATAGAGACCCGTTCCAAATGGACCCGAGGACAACTAGACCCGTTCCATATAGACCTGGTTGGATCCAGACCCGATGCAGCCAGAAATACTGTCCTACTGTGGTCCATTTCATCTCCATCTAATGGAAGCTCCGCTCTCTTTAACTTAACCTTGTCCTGAGGCCCAGCAGGAAATGACTGACAGCACATTATATTTCACAATATAGAGTTCTGTCTCTGAGCCATATTCCTTTTATATCTATGACATAAACAGTCAACTCCTGTTCTATTAAATGGCTAGGGCCTGTCATGAATACATGCACAAACTAAAGCATGTATATATCAAATACCGCAGAGATTGGTGAACTGCAATGCACATAAACAGAGTTTGCACTTATCCCATTTGCACTTATCTAGAGTCGACTGTATTACTGTATATAGCACCACCACCACCACCTTGGCTATGCTTTGCTCTAAGGTTGGCCTTAATAAACCTTGTTGAGGAGATGGGAGCAGCATAAATCCTCAGTTCTAACACTGCGCAGGGGAGCTTCTGGCCCAAAACGTAAACACAGGAACATTATTTCTGTCAGACAACGCGGAAACATAAACAACAATTTATCTCCACTTACGGGAGTGGGAACATTCCATTATAGCACTCTCCATCATCCAACACACAGACCCTTTCCCTGCTCATAAACACATACATGAAAGCACATAATCACACACACACACACAAACATACGTGAGAGCACACACACACACATTATATAAGCATCGTTAAAATCAACTACTACACACAGTAAGAACTTAATTGATTGATTATCCCACTCTTCATTTTAATATTGATGTTAGAATTTCCATAAAAAGTTACACCCCAGGTTGTATTAGAAATTACAACAATAAATCACACACTCACACCCTAAACCAATGTCCCATCCATTTTTTGTTGCCACAGTTGCCCTTTAATGCCATTAGGTTGTGCTAAATCAGTGTCCTCGAGTTCCAGGGGATTTCCGACTGAGGTTGGAGAGATAAGGCTGGGATCCAAACCCTCTCTGACAGACAGAGAGAGGCAGATTTGTACAGGCAGGTAACTACACTGTCTGTTTATCTAAGCATGCCTTTGGCCTACCCGCAGATTACATGGAAAACTGCACACTGACGGATCAGGCAAGAGGCTCTTCCTCTCCCTCAACAATGACAGAATTGTTCAGGGTTTTCATATGGCACAAGGATTGAACTGTACTATTTGACACTGACAACAGAAGTCTTGCCTGAGTCAACCAACTGTACTCAGGCACTTGCTATCTAGTAAGCCATGTCACACTAGTTCTGCAGACAGGGTACAATGCAGTGGATACAACCATCTATCCTACCAACATGCTAATGTCGATCTGCAGACATCTCTCTCTCTCTTTCTTCTTCCCCCTCTCTATTCCTCTCATCTCTTTCTTATTGGCCTGCAGCAGCCATTCCACAGGCATCATTAGTGCAGAGGGGTAATATGCATCGCAACCGAGCAGAAGAGAACAGAACAGCCAGAGCAGAGCTAAACAATCAGCATGTCCCTCATTCAGACCAACCCACATCCTGTGCCAACACACTACAATAGTAACCCAAGTCTCCATGACTGGGCATATAAACGAGGCAGGGTTTGAAAGCAGCAACATGCAGGCCTGTGGGTTTGTATAGAATGTCGAAGCGATAGGGTTTATGTAAGTGAACCGAGGCATGTGGCAGGGATATGTATACTATGGCATTATAGTAGCTACACTGTTGGTGGACGTTTGAGTCATGTGAATGAATGAACACTGCTCTGATATTATAAGAGAGGAAAGACAAAACTGATGAGCTGAAGTTATTAGTTCTACTTCACAGGGGTCCCTGCAATTTTCCTGCTGGGGGGCAAGGAGACCCCCAGTTCCGCTAGAACCATTGACAACTGCGTGACGTTTTCAAAGGAATGTTAAATAAATGTTAACTATTTGGTTGTAATATCATCACCTCTTGAAGAGCATAGTCAGAACTACACATTTCTGATTATTACAGTGCTGTGAAAAAGTATTTGCCCCCTTTCTAATTTTCTCTATATCTGATATTTTTGATAGTGAATGTTATCAGATCTTCAACCAAAACGTAATATTAGATAAAGGGAACCTGAGTGAACAAATAACACAACAATGACATACTTATTTCATGAACAAAGTTATGCAACACCCAATGCTCCTGTGTGAAAAAGTAATTGAAGTCATCCAGGTCCTGAGGCAGCAAAGCATCCCCAAACCATCACACCACCACCATACTTGACCGTTGGTATAAGGTTCTTACTGTGGAATGCAGTGTTTGGTTTTCGGCAGGCATAATGGGAACCATGTCGTCAGGACCAGGACGACTTGCCTTAATAGAAGGAACCATGAATTCTTGCTCTGTATCAGAGAAGCATAGCTGGGTCATGCAGCAAGACAATGATCCAAAACACACAATCAAGTCTAAACAACAACAAAACAATTATGCAAAAAATGTGAAGTTTTTGAATGGCCTAGTCAAAGTCCAGACCTAATCCCAATTGAAATGTTGTGGTAAGACTAGAAACAACTAGTTCATGCTTGAAAACTCACAAATGTCAATGAGTTTACTTCTTAGGGAGTGGCAGCTGAGGTGTTGGTTTTGGAGAGTCTGGCGTGCCCAAAGTAAAAGGCCTGCCACTCAGGCCCAGAAACGAGGATATGCACATAATTAGTACTATTGGATAGGAAACACTCTGAAGTCTCTAAGAGTGTTAAAATATTGTCTGTGAGTATAACAGAACTGATATAGCAGGCGAAAACCCAAGGAATTTCTGTCCTGGAAAAAGTGTTTTTGACACATTGCCTCATTTTGAACCCCTCCCTATTGAAAACAGCCATATCTGGGAGTAAGATTGCAGTACCTATTGCTTCCACTGGATGTCAACAGTCTCTAGACAGTGTTTGGTGATGTTAGGTTGCTCTGGATGGTAATAGAAGAAGAATTTCGAACTAGTCACCAGATGTAACAGAAGAGGAGGCGCGTTCACGGGCTCGCGCGCACTGTGTTTTTTTCCTTTCCTATCATCCCGTTTATAATCTGGTTGAAATATAATAGTAAATATACATAAAAGTGTTCCTAAGGATACATTATCAATGATGTTTGATTGTTCTTGAACAAGTGTATAGGTATAGCTTGAACGCGTTCTCTTCACGTTTCAATGGGCGAATGGACGCTGTATTTTATGAACATAACGCGCCAACCAAACGGAGATTTATGGATATAATAAATGACTTTTTCTAACAAAAGAACCATTGGATGTCTTCGTTGGACACTTGGGAAGCCCTCAGCAGAAGTTCTTCGAAAGGTAAGGGATTTTATATTAGCGATTTTATGTGTTTTATGAGACCCGCTTTGGTTATGGATTTATGCTAATGCATAAAATATGAGAGGGGATATCCTCAAACAATCAAATGTTGTGCTTTCACCATAAAGCCTTTTTGAAATCTGACAACACTGTGATTTCACCAACAATCTGAGCTTTTGATTTTATCTTTATTTAACTAGTCAGTTAGGAACAAATTCTTATTTTCAATGACAGCCTAGGAACAGTGGGTTAACTGCCTTGTTCAGGGGCAGAACAACAGATTTTTACCTCATCAACTCTGGGATTTGAACTTGCAACCTTTCAGTTACAAGTCCACCGCTCTAACCACTAGGCTACCTGTCGCCCCATGACTATGCAACACTGCTCCCTAAGTAGTTAAAGCAGTTCTGCATGGAAGAGTGGGCCAAAATTCCTCCACAGCAATGTGAGAGACTGATCAACAACTATAGGTAGCATTTGGTTGCACTCATTGCAGCTAAAGGTGGCACAACCAGTTATTGAGTGTAAGGGGACAATTACTTTTTTCACACGGGATTTGGGTGTTGCATAACTTTGTTAACTAAATCAAATAAATAAGTATATATATATATATATATATATATATATATATATATATATAGGTTCCTTTTATGTAATATTAGTTTTTTGTTGAAGATCTGATAACATTCAGTATAAAAAATATGCAAAAATTGAGAAAATCAGAAAGGGGTCAAATACTTCACAGCACTGTAGCTCTATCATCAGAACTATACAGCAAGTAACTGCATTCTTTTCATGATCAGCAAACATCAGTTGATCATGTCATTTCAGATACGTGAGGGTCCTAATTAACTTTTTTATCCAACCAACCAGTGGAGGCTCCTCAGAGGAGAAAGGGGAGGGTCATCCTTCTCAGCGAATTTCATAAAAAAAGCTACAACTATACTAAATATATTCATGTCACAAAATATTGTATTAAAACACACTATTTTGCAATGAAGGTCTACAGTAACCTCTTTCAGCACTCTCTGGTGTAGCTGGAGGACAGCTAGTTTCCATCCTCCTCTGGATACATTGACTTCAATACAAAACCTAGGAGGCCCATGGTTCTCACCCACTTCCACAGACTTATACAGCAATTATGAAATCTTCCGGAGGATGTCCTCAAACCTATCAGAGCTCTTGCAGCACGAATTGACATGTTGTCCACCCAATCAAAGGATCAGTGAATAAAACAAATTCCTGAAAGCATAAGCTACAGCTAGCTAGCACTGTAGTTCACTCAAAGAGAGAGAAAGACAATAGTTGAACAGTTTCGAAAAAATGTATTTATAAAAAAATTAAGGAGAAGCAAGAGAGGGAGAGGGAGCTAGCAATATTTTGTTGTATTTTTTTTAACTTTCATTTTCACTTAGCTAGTGAATACAGCTAGCTAGTTAAGCCTACTCAAAGACCTTGCTCAAACAAAGAAGGATGCTATGTTAGCTAGTTGGCTATGGCTATCCAATACTAGAGCTCTTCTAAGTCAAGGTAAGGTTTGGTTGTATTAATTCATTACCACCGGGGCCCGTCAGTGTAACTGCTAAACTGTACACTTTACTGCATGATTGTAGCGGGTTTACTAATGCGTTAGTTCTAGTAGCTATGTTGATTATGTCGTTAGATAAAACGGTGACAATGATGCAGGCTGTGTGTAGCGGTTAGCGGGTTTGGCTTGGAAAGTTTTTTTCGCCTGGTCACAGACAGCTGTTGTGTTGTGCACTGATGTCCACAAGCAAAGGGAAAAGGGGAAAAGGGGAGAGCTCCTAGATGTGAGAAGAAATTATAGAACGACCAAAGTGATCATGCTGTTTGTATGTGGCTGCTATGAATGTGAACTGTGTTTGCAGGTGATCAGGGTGTATTCATTCCGCGATTCTGTTGAAAAACATTTCTTAAATGGAAGCAAACGGAACGGCAATAAACATAACTTAATTTTTCCAATAGAAACTGTCATTTGGGGTGGTAGGGTTAGGGGGAAATAATAAAGAAGGAAAATATAATCATATATATATTTACAAAGAAAAAATATATGGGGGATTGGAAATTATGCAGACAATTACATTGATTGAAGCCAAAATCTATCTGCAATATGAAAGCTGATCTACCCTCCCAAAATGAATAAAAATAAATACAACTTAGTTATAGCATATATTTAACAATACCTTGAAAACAGTATGCAGTTGTCAATAGTTTTAGCGGAGTTGCTTGTTTCCTTGTCCCCCAGCAGCCAAATCGAGTTCTCTGCACCGCATTGTGAAGTTTTACCTTCAGGGGGCATGCAAAACTAAGACTCTTTCAAAAGTATGCTGTCTATTTCTCACAGTCTAACCAGATGCTTGGCTTTCTAGTTGGACATGAAAGAGTTAATCAGAACCTCTGTGAGCATAAGAGTGAGGAGGGCAATCTCACTTAGAGCACTTAAAGCTGTGATTTATCGCGCTCCAACTCCAACAATGCCGGAAACAAGCCCAAGCTGGATCAGGAACGCAGTGACACATTAGTTACTTATGCCACAGGCTTACACTCTCTGGTCTAAATCTAAATCTGTGTATTACTAAAGCAAGGTGTGTGTGTGTGTGTTAGGGAATAAGAGACCCAAATCCTGCTCTCATGACCAAGTAACCAAGCTGAGATGCTGTGTCACCACTAGGGCTGTTGCGGTGACCATATTACCGACACACCGGCTGTCACGAGTCATGACGGCAGTCAAATTCCACGTGACCGTTTAGTCACAGTAATTAGGCTTCTCCAAGCTCTGATGCTGCTGATGGTCATTAGTAGCTTACCAAACTTGCTAACTGCCTGGTACTCAGCACTCTATTGTCCCTCTAATCACTCTGACATCAATGTAAATGTCATTGAAAATCTTGCGCAACATTTCTATAGGTTATGCAATTGTGTGAGAAAACAGAGTGATGGCCTCTATTAAAAAGAAGAGGATTCCATGAGCTTTCTATAGGCTAGGCCTACTATATTTATTTCTCAACTTTCCTAATATTAAGCACATTGCTTCTCTTTACGACAGCCATGTGAGTGAGAGATGATTCGGAGTGTGCAGCCGGGAGCCGGGAATTTTAATTATTATATTCAGCTCAAGGGCACAACGGCCACTGGCCGCAAAAGGCATGGATTATTTTATGGGGCATTACGGCCACACAAAGGGGATGCCGCCGGGAAATTCGAGGAATTATAAAGTGCTGGTCATATTGTAATTCAGAGACAGATGAAGTGTGTACAGCCTGCGTAAATAACAAAGCAGAGCTCATGCATTTCATGCAACTTTTTTCAAATCATCATACAGCCTTAGAATATATAAAAAATCGAAACATATAGCCCAATGTTTATCACAAATAAAGTTACATAAATAACTCTAAATTAAGCAAATAGGAGTACCTGATTATTTGTTAACCACTCAACACAGAATAGCTGCATGTGCGCATTCCCTCAAATAATTTGGAGAAAACATCCTTTCTATTTTATTCAGCTATTGTCACCACTTTCCGCCAAAGTCGGTGCCTCTCCTTGTTTGGGCGGCGTTCGGCGGTCGACGTCGCCGGTCTTCTAGCCATCACCGATCCACTTTTAATTTTCCATTTGTTTTGTCTTGTTTCCCCACACACCTGGTTGTCATTCCCTTATTACTTGTCGTTTATTTAACCCTCTGGTTCCCCATGTCTGTGTGTGAAATTGTTTATTCGGTGGTACGTTTCCGGATGGTTTGCGCCATATTTTCGTATTGTTGTACTTTGTGCTGCGGCACTTGTTTTCTGTGGGCATTTGTTTTGTGACGCTATTGCGTTCGTTGGTTTACTGTGCCTCAGTAAAGTGCTTTTGTCCACTCATCTCTGCTCTCCTGCGCCTGACTCTCACGCACCAGCTACACACACCACATTGACAGCTATGCTCAATTGTATTCTTCATACTATAAAATAATGCCACGGAATTCTAAGCATATCTTGTGTGCTAAATGAACTAGTGTAGCCCACAGCCATATAGCAGCCAGATCACGGCCTAACATAAGGATATCTCGGAGTATGCTATTCTGTTCTTCTGAAATATATATTTTATTATTCATATCATGTTTCTTTAGACCTTTCTAAAATAAATTATGGATTTAATGTGATGGTGTATGCTATATTACATGGATTTATTAGTCTTTTTAAAATGCAGAGGTCTGCATCAATGGCTATGAGTGGAAGCCAGGAGATGCTAAATATGTTTATGTTAATTAACGGTCAATTACCATGAGACTGGCAGTTACTTAAGTGATAATGCCCGAGAAGCCGGTGTTTGGAGGATATATTGGCACGGGTGTTGTTAGGCCCGAGACGAAGTGTAGGTCCGGCACACCGTGCCAATATATCCTCCAAACACCGGCTTCGAGGGCATTATCACTTTTATATAACGGGTTACCAACATATTCAAATAATGATTGACATATTTTCATTAAAAATGTTATTTTGCTGAATTTATTCATACTATTTCATCCTTCCACAAGATATAGTCCCGACACAAATCTAGGATTGCTACCCAAGCTGGTCGTTCATTCTATCGGTTCGGTTGCCAGAGACGCGACCCAGTCGTTCAGTCTTTTTGTTCTGTATCTATGGATGCGACCCAGTCGTTTGTTCTAAATGTTCCATTGCCATACTGGCTGGCAACGTTCTTATCCCTTGCTTGCTAAACAGCCAACTACGGCTAACTTACAGTCATGTCAAACAGTGCAGCCAGAATAACAACAGTAGCTGCATTTGCATTTGGTGAAGCTGTTTTCTAGTGTCATTTATTTGGATACATCGCCATTTCATTTTACCTTTTTTCACTTGACAATTCTTTGTATAGATATCCATAAAAATTATGCCTGCTGACTCATGATTTCAACTGGCTGAGAATCGCTGCCTGCCTGCCTGTCTGTCTCGTCCCGACTCCCCCTCAGACACGTTCATTACTATGGGACAGCTGGAGATTGAATTTGAATATTGAAACAATGTTGCAAATGTCAGAGACAGACACCAAGGTTTATACAAATCTCCACTGTTGAAAACTAAATGTTAGTCTAAAAGAAATGTGAGATAATGTCTAGATGCTTTTTATAGTGGAGATCAAGTTTATAAACTGCCTGGCTGGGCTGATGAGACAGTGGATTGTGCTGTCAGATGGAACAGAGTAAATAGCCATTGTAATGTCATAGATTAAGCCAGTGGTAACTTGTGGAATAGACACCGGCTGGAATGCGGTTTTAACCAATCAGCATTCAGGATTAGAACCACCCATTGTATAATTGCTTGACAATCACCAGCTGAAAAAATGTCATGACCGCCACAGCCCTTTCACCACATACTTACCTAACCTACCACACGACACACACACACACACACACACACCACACACACACACACACACACACACACACACACACACACACACACACACACACAGAGATCACATTTAGCAGATGGATCTGCTGGCATTTCACTGGCATAAAACACAGGCCTACACTTAGCACTACAATAGTGCTGAGAAGCAATGTGCAAAATGCTGATTATTTTAATCTGCAGGAGAGTGTAAAGGAATGTTGGACTTTGCTACACAAACTGGCGTGCGTCTATCACACACTTTAACTGGTCCAAAGAAACCTATCACAGCGGCCAGCTCAATGAAACAGACACACATGCAGATAAACACATGCAGATAAACACGTGTGCACGCACGCATGCACGCGCGCACACACACACACACACACACACACACAGATACACACATAAACAAGGTTAATGTTGTACAGCCATCTAAACGATGCCCTTGTGTGTAGGACTTTGCATAGTTTGGCTTCCGTATAAAAGAGTGAGCTCAGGCAGAGGATTGTACAGAGCATGAGTAAGTAAACCACCTAAATTCCTCTCACACGCTTCGACAGGAATCCATCGAATAGGCGAAGGAGGCGGAGAGGTGGTGGTGGGACAGAGGAGAGGAGGAGAGAAGTGTGCACTCTTATCAGAGCCAGGGCATAATTTGTACTGTTCTCAGTGTGGTACAAAAACAGAACTTAACATGTAGCAAACAAGAACGAGGTCGGCAATCGCCAGCGATGTTAACCCTTTGTATGGACACAGACAATGAGGGCCCAGGGGAGCCCAGCAAACCACAGATAGACTCAGTACAAAGCGGAAGGAAAAAACAAGAGTATTGTAAAAGCTTAGGTGAAGACATTAAAGGAACAAGAAAAGATTTGTCAATGATTGGGCAGCACATGAAAGAAGATGCTGTTTTCTTATTCTATATAGCCCTTGATCAATAACATGCATTATTGTCCTTATTAATAACATTAGAACGCTGACGCTCAAAGAGGACATCAATAGGCAGGCACATGAAAAGAGAGATGATTAGTGAGGTGCTATAGGAGGGGCCAGCTAGGAAAATATTCATAAGGGCCACAAGTCTATCCCAAGGGCCGCTCTCTCTTAAAACACATTTAAGAGAAGGGGGAAAGTGTTCTGTTCATCCTCAGAACCACCCGAACATTTGAGAGTGAGAGAGAGAAAGGCAGAGGCCACTCTGCAGCCAAACTACACACTAGTCTCCCACTTACAGCCGGGTCGGCATTGGGTGTCTCAGAAGTGGAAAGAAAACGGAGCGTGTTCCTTTTATTGTTTGTTTTTCTAGCACTTTGTGTTATTCTGGTTCCCTCTCTCTGTTCTCTCTGTCTTTACGTTACATAATGAGGTCCATCCATCCCAATTAGGAGGTGTTGCTTCCTGACGAGGGGTGTGTGTTATGGGTAAGGGGAAGGGAGGGCGGAGGGGGGTACTGGGTTTTGTGTTCTTCTGAGAGCTTTTTTAATTGTGTCTAAAATAAACTGGGGTGCTGAGCATCAATCATTAGCTCATACAAATATTAAGAGGGGTAAAGCTAACCCAACTATCCCTTAGGATTACTCTTACACACTATGGATTCGGTATGCAGAACAACTTGAGAGGCGTTCAATCTGGATGAACCGCAGGCAAACGCAATCACACCTACTCCTCAAGAAATACAACAAAAAACCCTAAATCCAATACTTTCAGCCTCCATTGCCAGTCTCCATAGAGAAACATGGAGACACTCCACACACACAATCACACACACAGTTCTCTCTCCCTCCGTGACACATGCAAAGCTGAAGTGTGTTTTTGTTTTGAGAGGAAGAGAGGGTTAATTACTTGCACTTCTCGATCAGAAACATATTTACTGAGTTCTCCCCTCTCCTTTCTCTTTCATTCTGGGGGATGGAGGGAAGGAGGGATAGAGGGAGTAGGAGGTTAACTTCTTGTATGTCTCAATGGAGAACAGCTGCAGGGTGCTGGCCAGGGACAGTTCCACTTGGCTAGAGCGAAGACCAGAGCCCCTGGGGAGGACAGGAGAGATGAGAGGAGAGAGAGTGGAGAGGTGGGGAGAGAAAAAGATATAGTAGGAGTGGGGAGAAGACGGCGGGGGTATAGAGATAGGGCAGTCAAAACAAACGTATAGAAGAGGAGGAGAGGAGTGTTAATAGAAGTGCTGAGTGGTTCCCATAAACAGGACCTGGTTGAACAGATCATAGTAGCCTGAGGGTATATCACTGCCCAGTTGCCTTTACAGAGCAGTGGACTGATTCAAAAACACAAAACTTCATCTGCTAGTAGAGTACTCACAAACAGTTATTGATTGAGTCTGACATTGGGATGTCAACAGAAAAAAAAAGACGAACATATGGCAAAATAACAGCAAAAAACCCTGACCAAACTCAAACGACGCATCATCAGTGCAAAAAAAAAAGCTTTGCTTCAAACGAACCAACAAACCACCGATTCCCCCCAGAGAAAGAGGCACTGTGGGAACATGTTTGGTAGCAAAGCATTCTGGGAAAGGACACAAATGTGTAAGAGGCTCATCTGGGTGATTTCCTACACTGGCTGTTTTTCTCCAGTCAATCGGGCATTGGTAGTGCTTTAATGAGCTGGCTGTCAGTACATGATGAGTTGTGTGTGACACCGCAGAAAAAAACACATTTTATAAACAACACCCTCTTCGATATAGGCTATAATCAGATAGGTGAGGGGGAGGGAGTCGTTGAGTCATTCTGTTGTCAGGATGTGTTGCCAACGATGCAGACAACTCCATATTTAATGGAGAGTTTCACTTGCTGTTTTTAAGAGTTAGTATCTGAATAGGACTATATCTGCGTCTGTATCTGGCAGTGTTGGAATCTGTGAAGACCATTCTAGCTGGGACTGTTGGCTGATTCTTGAATCACTGGGCACTTCATGCATGGAGCTTTGCTGCCACCCAGTGGTTAAAGAGAACATAAAAGCTTCCCTGCAGTGCTCTATGCCCAATTCTAAATAGGCCTCGAGCCGCTTCTGTTCTCTTCAGCCTATCTGGGAACAAGGAGGAGCTTGAATCATACTGCTTATACCTGTCAAGTAATTTCAGAACTATTTCAAGTGCCTCTAAGGGTAAGAGTTGGAATTAGGTCGTAGCCATCTGAACTTGTGTGTGTGTGTGTGTGTGTGTGTGTGTGTGTGTGTGTGTGTGTGTGTGTGTGTGTGTGTGTGTGTGTGTGTGTGTGTGTTTTGGTTTTACTATCCTTGTGGGGACCAGGATAGGAAAATTCAGACAAGTGGGGACATTTCGCCGGTCCCCACAAGGGAAAAGGCTATTTTAGGCTTAGGGCTTAGGTTCAGGGTTGCACTTAGGGTTTGAATTAGGGTTAGGGGTAAGAATTAGGGTTAGGAGTTAAGGTTAGGGTTAAGGTCCAAACAGCAAAATCGAATTGATCCCCTCAACATTTGTAAATATCACATTTGGTTAAAACTGAAAAAATGACTTGTTCCTTTGCACATGATATATCCCCCCTCAGAATCCCTATATTACTCAGAGGAGATATTTCCCACCGTTGAGGAAGAGACGTGCTATTTCCAGGCCCAGGAAAATGTGTTGATCTGTGGGGACACAAATGCGAGCACAGGAACACTACCTGATCTAACGACCACACGAGGAGACAGCTTTATTACAGGCCATACTGTTTCTAACTGCCTTCATCTCCCAGATAGAAACAACAGTGCCAGCACCATCATCAAAAAGGGAAGGGATCTGTTGCAGCTCTGTCGAAGCCTGGGTCTGTACTTTGTCACTGTTAGGTTACGGGGGGACTCTTTGGGGAAATTCACCTAGTGCTCACCTCTTGGCCACAGCACAGTAGACTATATGATTACAAACCCTTTCTCTCTCGGCTCATTCACCGTCAAGCCACTAACACCTCTGTCTAATCACAGCCAAATTACTTTGTTCCTCAAAAGAACAGACCTGGAAACAACCACACATTCACAGCCCAGTAAGCTGTATAACATCAGAAATTCATACAGATGAGCCCAAAACAGCACAGAAGAATACCAGAAAGTAACCAGTAACCAAAAAATAAAAAATGGTGACATATGGACAACCCATTCAAATTGATGCAAATTCATGAGAAGTTAAATGGATTAAAAAAAGCTATAAAGGACAATCAAAATCCATTGGACTCCCCAATTACTGACCAGTAGCTCTATTAGAAACTTCAGGCCCTCAAATTTAAAAAAGCATGCGGACCTGATGGCATCCTAAATGAGATGCTCAAAATCACTAGTGCAAAATGTCAATTGGGAAAGGGGATACCTAGTCAGTTGTCCAACTGAATGTATTCAACTGAAATGTGTCTTCCGCATTTAACCCAATCCCTCTGAATCAGAGAGGTGCGGGGGGCTGCCTTAATCGACATCCATGTCTTCGGCGCCCGGGAAACAGTGGGTTAACTGCCTTGCTCAGGGGCAAAACAACAGATTTGTACCTTGTCGACTAGGGGATTCAATCCAGCAACCTTCCGGTTACTGGCCCAACGCTCTAACCACTAGGCTACCTGTCGTTTAATTTGATCCTAAGTGTAGGTTATTTCCTTGACATCTGGAATCAATGACTCATAATCCCCAATGTTTAACAACGGAGACAAATTTGACCCTAACAATTACAGAGGCATTTGTGTAAACAGTAACCTGGGGAAGGTTTTATGTAGTATTATAAATGTAATTATAAAGTATAAATGACATTCTAAAATGTCTTGAGTAAAAAGCCAAATTGGATTTACATCTAAACATTGCACGGCGATCATATTTACACCCTACACACCCTGATAGATAAACATGTCCACCAAAATAATACCAACATTTACGCCTGCTTTATGGACTTCCAAAAAGCATTTGATTCTACTTGGCATATGGGACTGTTCTACAAAGTGGTGTAGGGGGGTAAACATATAACATAATTAAATCAATAAATGCAGCATCAAAACTGGCAAGAAAATAACGGAATTCTTTAACCTGCGCTCTTCAACATTCACATCAACGAATTGGCCACTATTCTAGAAAAATCTTCATCCCCTCGTGTTAGTCTCCACAATCCAGAGGTAAAATGCCTGCTCTTCGCAGATGATCTGTGCATGCTGTCACCCACAGCACATGGCCGACAGCAGAGTCTGGACCTGCTGGAGCAGTAATGCCAGACCTGGGCCCTGGCAGTAAACCCCAACAAGACCAAAATAACTAGATCCAGATCTCAGGGAATTAGACCAAATTTCTGAATTGGTACAAAGTATATAGAGTACTACACACACTACAATTACTTGTTTAAAAATAAGCTCAACTGGACACCTAAGTGAGGCAGTGAATGAACTGAGAGAGAAAGCACGCAGGGCATTCTACGCCATAAAAAATAAATAAATTTAAAGTGTAATTGAACCAATTGCACTTTAAGGCAGCGAGATGTGGAGTCCACTTGCAAAACAAAATTTCACACAATGGGACACACACCCCATTGAAACCCTGCATGCAGATTTCTATAAGATTCTCCTACATGTCCAGAGTAAAACTACAAACAATGCATGCAGGGCAGAATTAGGTCAATATCCACTAATAATAAAAACTAAAAAAAGAGCAATTCAGTTTTAGAAACATCTAAAGTACAGTGATTCCCTCTCATATCATTTCCAAGCCCTGCAATGCCAAGAGCAAAGAAAAGTGTACCCTCATCCAGCTGGTCCTGGGGCTGAGTACACAAACCTATTCTACTAACAAAGTCTCAGGACCAGAACATCCAATCAATCAGAATAAACCAAATTACAACAGAGTCAAAACAAAACTACATTACCTATTGGGAAACACAAGCACAAGGACAAAGCAGAATGCAGTGTTATCTGGCCGTAAATCGATAGTACACCATGGCAAACTATTTGACCATGGTTACTGATCAAAACCTCAGAAAGACCTTGACAAAGTACAGTCTGAGTGAGCACAGCCTTACCATTGAGAAGGGTAGACACAGGAAAACCTGGCTCCATGTAGAAGAAAGACTGTGCAACCATTGCACCACAGCAGAACCTGAGACAGAGCTGAGTGTCATTTCCCCAATTTTAAACCCTTATTCAAGGTTTCAAAGACTTCTCTGATGAGAATAGTCTACATGTCCATGTTGGGGGAAGAAGCAGAGAGCTATGAGTTGGCGGTGCACAACATTGCTGCCTGCCATAAGATGAGGGACAGTGTTTGACAGACAAACCTGCACATGTCCAATATGCCATTGTTATTGTCCATTGCATGGTTACATTTACCCTTAATTATTGTTGTTATTGAATGTCCCGTTGACAATCTTGATTATTATTATTACACTTCATTTAATTTAGTAAATGAATCTGTAAGGGCCGACGCGGGACAGGAGAAGCAGGTACGGGGAGTCAGACATTTATTTGTGAACAGACATAGAACAGCGTCAGCACACAGGTAACACGGACATATGACAAACAATGCAGTAGCGGGTAACAGAGCTGGGGAACTGACAAATATAGCGGAGGTAATAAACAGGTGATTGAGTGAGTCCAGGTGAGTTTAATATCGCTGAAGTGCGTGACGGGGGAAGGCAGGTGTGCGTAAATGATGGTCGCAGGAGTGTGTAATGCAGGGCAGCCTTGCGCCCTCGAGCACCAGGGGGGAAGAGCGGGAGCAGGCGTGATAGTACCCCCCCCTATTTAGGGGCGCCACCCGGTGTCCCACCTGGGTGAGCCGGCCGAGACATAGGCGCTGGGCAAGCCGGCTGGGGGTAAACTCCCCACGAACCGGCAGGGGTGTGGGAGCCTGGCGAGCCGGCTGGGGCATAGGAGCCTGACGATCCAGCTGTGGCAAGAACGCCTGTTGATCCCGCTGCGGCGTGGAAGCCCGATGATCCGGCGGGGGGTGACGGGGGATTGGAACCTGCCGAGCCAACCGAGGCAAGAAAACCTCTCGAGCCAACTAGGACGTGGAAGCCCGACGAGCTGGCTTAGGCACCCCCGGGGTTCCATTGGCGGCAGAATCTAAGCCCGACGTCACCAACAAAACAAGAAAACTCATGGGCCGGCTGGGTGAACAAGACCTGACAATCCGGCTGAGGCCCAATGTGGGATGGGCGCCTTCCGAGCCAACCGGGGCAAGGAAACCTCTTGAGCCAGCTAGGGCGTGGAAGCCCGATGAGCTGTCTAGGCACCCCCGGTTCCATCAGCGGCGACCCAGGACCGACGTCACCACCAACCGGAATGCCAGGACCCCTCGATGTAAGGGCTGACGCCGGACAGGAGAAGCAGGTACGAGGAGTCAGACATTTATTCGGGAACAGACATAGAACAAGACAGGAACAGCGTCAGCACACGGGTCACACGGACACATGACAAACAATGCAGCAGCGGGGAACAGAGCTGGGGAACTGACAAATATAGGGGAGGTAATTAACAGGTGATTGAGTGAGTCCAGGTGAGTCCAATATCGCTGAAGCGCGTGACAAGGGAAGGCAGATGTGCGTAAATGATGGTCGCAGGAGTGCGTAATGCAGGGCAGCTTGGCGCCCTCGAGCGCCAGGGGGGAAGAGCGAGAGCAGGCATGACAGAATCACACAATTTCCAAAGTACTCTTTGGCAATATGTACATTGTTACGTCTTGTCAATAAAGCAAATTGAATTGAATTGAGAGAGAGCAAGCATGCAACCGAGCAAACGTAAAATCTTCAAAGTTGGACACTTCAAACTTTCGATCATGCATTTCTTCACTACACAGTATCCAAAATCCAAAATATCTCACCAGAGGTATAGGGACATTAGTACACCCTAGTGGTGGTGACAAGGATAGTTATTTTACTGCTAATTAAAAGGCCCTTGTCTGCATTACTATCTCATCACCAGGTGGTGGGGGTATTTGACTGTGTTGGGCATTTTGTGGTACATTAAGCAGGCTCCAGGAGACTCCAAAATATTGTTAACCCGTTCAATCCACAAGGCGGCAACAGAGCCTTTACTATAGACACACGATAGGTGCACCTGTACTTCAACAGGTAATACACACACTGTTCTGTTCCACTGTTTAGTCCCACTGTTTAGTTCTAAGGGTCCATGTAAATGTCTGATTTGCGGCCATGTAAACCCTGACCTGTTCATCGGACCCCCCCTCCTCGCCCACACATGTCTCGACTGCTAAATGCTTGGCTATGAAAAGGCAACTGACATTTACTGACCTGTTGAGCCCTCTACAACCACTGTTACTATTATTTGAACCTTCTGGTCTTCTATGAACGTTTGAACATCTTGAAGAACAATCTGGCCTTAATTGGCCATGTACTCTTATAATCTCCCCCCAGCACAGCCAGAGCCTGATTGCTCTCTAGGTTTCTTCGTAGGTTCCTGCCTTTCTAGGGAGTTTTTCCTAGCCACCGTGCCTCTACATCTGCATTGCTTGATCTCTGGGGTTTTAGGCTCAGTTATATAAGCAGTTTGCAATAACTGCTGTTGTAAAAAGGGCTCTATAAATAAATGTGATTGATAAAGTATTACTTCATCACATACTGAAAAGATCACAGTTGCCAAATATTATAAGGACACCATTCTATAAACTACCCAGTGAAGAGCGAAGACGTTAAGTGATGACATTCCACACAGAGAACATCACCCACATTGAACAACTTTGGGGGGGCAGGGTAGCCTAGTGGTTAGAGCGTTGAACTAGTAACTGAAAGGTTGCAAGTTCAAATCCCAGAGTTGACAAGGTACCATCTGTTGTTCTTCTCCTGAGCAGGCAGTTAACCTGCTGTTGTTGAAAATAAGAATTTGTTCTTAACTGACTTGCCTAGTAAAATAAAGGTTAAAAAACTGGCCCCACCCTACACACAGGGGCAGGCTGAGTCAGGATCCCTTTACCAGATCTGAAGGAAGGACAGGAGTCAATTTCGCATCATTACAATTTTGTTAATTTCAATGTTGTTGCGTTTGATGGGGCTAGCTGGAATGCCAGTCTGTTTGTGCTATCCTGTCAACTCCTTGTCACTCATTCTTATGTTTGCCTTGACAATGAGCAATGGACCACAAACAGATCTGGGACCAGGCTATCAGGGGGCCAATTTACATAACAGTGCACTATCACATGTGCCATAAAGGTCCAGCTAACATTGCAGAAATAATTAAACGTTTCCATACAGGGAGGCCAAACTGATATTGAATGGTATGACAAGTCTGTACACGTCACCACCGCTTGAGAGCACCAGGCTGAGAACTCTAGTTCTCTAAACGTCACCATAGAAACGACCTGCACAAAGTTGCTTGACATGACATGAGAAGTTACGGAGAAAATGCATAGGCTAACTTTACGTTCATGATAGGATAATAAACTCTTTGGACCACTTTGATCCAACAACAAACATTATATTTATATGTCATCCAAGTTGCTTACATACACGCATTGCGGACTAAACTCCACTCTATGATAGAGTCCGCTAAAACGCACCAATACAGAGAATAAGCCTATTTAAAGAAGCATATGAAAGTGGTTTACCTGTAAGGCCAATGCAAAACTATGTTCTTGCTACATTTTATCCTGAGGTGACATTTTACAATCCAAAATCCAGTTTCTTCTTACATCACGCACAGGGCCGTTATGTGACATCCACCTGTGTAACTGATGGTGATGAGTTCTGAAAGCCCAACTCCTGGGCAACTGTAGATTATGGATATGACACGGGATATGAATATTCATAAGCATGATGCGTAAAAATATATGGTTGTCAAAATGTAAATGAAGAACCCCGCGCACGCGTAAAATAATCCACAGCTGAGCACAACTCCATACAAAGCTCTCCACAACGCACGCACATCTGACCGTGTGACAAGGGATAGGCTATCCCATAAGATCCAATAGCCAATGAACCAAAGAGCACATGACTGCGAAAACTTCTTAATTTATTAAATCCACTTAAACAGAATAAATCCAGATTTGGATGAAATGTTCTCGTAGTCCAGTCTGTTCTTTGCGTTGCCTTGTTCGACTGTAGCGTGATCCAGCGGTTTGCAGTGTAGCCGCGCACTAATTTCTCACGCATCTTTGCATTTCCAAACAGTCGCTTATCACGCGGTAAAAGCCAGCCCATAACTGAGCCATGCTGAGAGCTGTTAACCCAAAGAATTTGGGCAGTGGCCGATGGGATATGTAGTCCCCACCCACAAAAAAATGTGTGAGCCCAGCTGTTCCCAACTTGCATAAAACACATACCTTTTTAAATGTAAGTCGGCTACATGGACTTGTTCACCTCTTTTTCTGTATTCTCATGGTCTCTCTTTAATAAAATTAACAGAACTTGACAGTAACACTATAGGCTACATCCAAGAATAGGCCCTTCTCTGACTGAACGCTCTGCTGGTAGTCTTACATCACTTTAAAGTCTCCCTGCCAGCAGGCATGCTGTTATTTTGGAGTATTTTAAATTACTAGCACGCAAAAACTCGGCTTGGCTAAGAAGAGTAGTGGAGCTGTACACAGAATGGACTGGGTGAGTGTGGGAAGCGTGCGTAAAAGGGGCAATCAACGGGAAGCCAACTGTCAAAAACGTTTTGTTCAAACTGCGTTATATACTTATCATTACCATTGTTCCGATGTTCAGGTTGGTTCCCTGACTTGATGCACTTCCAAGACGCAGCAAAAAAGCTTGGGAGTCAAAACTGGCAGATGTTTCGGATGCAGTCGATGGTCATTCCGCGCCGGGTTTTCCCTCCCACACTGACACCTGGATTCCCAAACACCTGAACTGCACGCGATCCAGTAAAGATGCAGGTACTTGATAGCGCTCTTGTGTGAACAGGGCTGAGCGTTTACGGAAAGTGTGTTCTCACACGGCGTTGCGTGACTAGAGGGGTTGGGCCGCGGAACACAAAGACATTGTTCAGTGTGTGATCAGTCAGTCTGCCTCTCCGGTAACACAGCAACATTCCTACGGCGTTCCTCAGCCTCTCCCTCCCTCCACCGCTGCACAGGCTGCTGCTGTGGGTTAACCAGGGGAAAGCGAAAGTGATGTCTTTATAATTGTGTTTTATAGTGGTTCCTGCCTTTTGTGTGGTTTTCTATATTTAGCAACATGTAAGAGAGAAATTAGAAATGAAACCTTTTAAACAAGCACGAAAACAATAACTTCTAATGATTCCTGTTCACAAAAATTGTCAAAATGGGAACATGACATAAATTGGTCATCAAATGTGTGTCAGAATAACCCACTGCTTAAGGAATTTCTGAGAGATCTTTATGTCTTCATCTGCTTTAGGGTTTTGGGACATATATC
Source organism: Hucho hucho (assembly GCA_003317085.1). Taxonomy (NCBI): domain Eukaryota; kingdom Metazoa; phylum Chordata; class Actinopteri; order Salmoniformes; family Salmonidae; genus Hucho; species Hucho hucho. Next base: position 135,397 of record QNTS01001811.1, read on the forward strand.
TGGTCTCTTTAGTCTCTCACTGGTCTTTTGGGTCTCGCAATCTCTGCCCTGTCTGTGTGTTTTCTCTGGCCCCACTGTCACAAGGGCTCATTCAGAGGCTGAAGAACAGCTCTATACAGAGACTTGAGGCATTGAACTCAACCTGATTGGGAGCTGTAGTTATTCTCTCTTTCTGTCTTCCATTCTCACTCGTTAAGTCTCTTTCTGTGTCTTGTATGTCTGTCACTTATAAACAGTAAAACACACACACAGTCTGGTGAATGACTAGACAGGATGGTGAGTGTTTGTGGAAATTAGTGATTACAGATCCCCAGGGTGCAGAAGCCACTTAGGGAGAGGAAACCAGCCAATCAATTAGCCCTGCTAGAGGACACAACCATGTTATTCTCCACATCCTCCCGTCCCCACTGTTAGGGCTGTGTTTAGTTTAAATCACTTTCCCTCGTCCCCACCACACACACACGCACACACTCCCGCATACAGTCACATGCACACGATTTAGTGTAAGTTACACTGATGCCACTAAGTATGTGTGTATGTGACCATCAGCCGTGGTGTTCCCTTTGAGGAAAGGGAAAGGGGGATACCTAGTCAGTTGTACAACTGAATGCATTCAACTGAAATGTGTCTTCCGCATTTAACCCAATCCTTCTGAATCAGAGAGGTGTGGGGGGCTGCCTTAATCGACATCCACGTCACCGGCGCCCGTGGAAATCAGTGGGTTAACTGCCTTGCTCAGGGGCAAAATTACAGAGTTTAACCTTGTCAGCTCAGGGATTCGATCCAGCAACCTTTCGGTTACTGGCCCAAAGCTCCTACGCACCAGTCTACCTTTGTATGATGTTTTTTTTCACAGGGTAAGAGATTGCTGGTGACAATGAATGCATCTGCATAACTATTGACACCTCAACCACGCTGGCCTTGAGTAGGTTATTCCTCAGACCTGTGTGTGTATTGGCTTCGCGTGTCTGTGTGAGTGAGTGGATTTGCGTGACACTGAGAAATCCACCTGTCCCAGTGTTGTGGTTGAGAGGGCTCTCGTATGCAGAGGCTTGTCTCTTCAACAACATGGCATATTGTACCTCTACCATGCTCTGCCACCGCCAACACAGCAAGAGAGGGAGCCCTGAAAAACACACATGTCGAAAACTATAGATGATTATTGATAGATTGTATTTGATCACTAATTATGAATACATATACAGCCATATCGCTCCCACATTCCCTCTTATATGATGATACGGTTATTATTAAATCGACCAGAATGCAGGGACATTCAATCTGTTGAACCTTGTTGAACTATGCTGCTGGGTCCAATTACTTAATGGGTCTGGGGTCCATGATTCAGCGGGCTGATACTGGAAGGTTTGTATTGTACTCTGTAAGCCAAGGAGCAGGAGTGGTTTTGACTTTGTCATGTTAGCTATGCCAATGACTCAGGTATCAAGATTTATCACTGAAATCTCTTTTTTGTCCGAGCATGAGAGAAAGAGCGAGAGAGAGAGAGCACAAGAGAGTCAGCCGTTGCGATGCAGTCCTCATAAAGGTAGTATTGTTAAGTTGCGTGCGAAGCTCCTGCTTTGAGCTTTTGGGTCTCTGCCCACTCTTGTTAACCACAGACCTCCCCCTTTCTTTCAGCTAGAAGTAAA
>QNTS01001811.1:141757-159927 GCA_003317085.1 Hucho hucho
TGACCAAATACTTATTTTCCACCATAATTTGCAAATAAATTCATTAAAAATCCTACAATGTGATTTTCTGGATTTTTTTTCTTCATTTTGTCTGTCATAGTTGAAGTGTACCTATGATGAAAATTACAGGCCTCTCTCATCTTTTTAAGTGAGAGAACTTGCACAATTGGTGGCTGACTAAATACTTTTTTTCCCCACTGTACAGTACACTGAGACATAAAGTCTGGAAAGATAAGATTGATAGACAGGCAGAAATAGAGACGGAAGGACAGAGACAAAGACAGAATGATAGACACACACGCGCACACATACATACACACAATAAACAGGCCAGCAGGCACACACTTCACAGTGACAGTCTACCCACACAAAATGTTGGATGTCAATGAGAGGACAAGCCAAAAGACAGCTCGCTTCCCGTCTTGAATTTTAAAGCAAACAATACGCCCAGGGTTGTGAAAACCAGAACATTCCAAGGGGACCGTGTCTTTGCTCCTCTCCCACTCTCCCTCCCTCCGGCTCACAATTACACAAAGACAGCGATTGATCAAGTCTGGCTCAGTCACAGAGATGGGAACGCTATGAACAACCAAGCAAAGAGTTGGAACCAGGGTGGGAAAAATGTGAAAAATAAGAGACAGCAAAATGTATTTTGTTCTCGGGCGTATTCTATGCTTTCTGTCTCTTTCCTTTCTATCACTCTCTCGTTGTATGTTTATGTATTACTAGGAAACTTTGTTCAAGTGTTTTCTAAAGGGTTAGACATGGGCTAAGCCTTGACTAAGACATTGGTTTAGCGATGGGAGGGCACTGTTAATAGAACATCTATTTGAGCCTCTGGGATGATGTCAACAACCACCACATACACCATGGCCCCGGCAGCGAAGGCCAGGGCGTATGGCAACAGTGGTTCCGCCAGCACCACGGCAACGGCGCCTAGCAACCCGGCGATTGGTTCTACCATACCACTGAGCTGTCCATACCTGAGGAAATAGACAATGAGGAGTTAGTTAGAATCCTAGTTCGTACCCTATGGGGTAGGGATGTGACAAAAAAATTATGATATTAACTTTTAAACTGCCATTTTTTTAAATTGGTTTTCCATTAAAACAAAAAGAAAAATTCATACAATTCCATGTGAATTCACACTGCAGCTGCTGTCAGCAACGGTTTGGGTCTCAAGGTGCGTTGGTTAAGCATTGCACTTGTACTACCGATACTGTACCTCAATTCCACATTGCAAAGCTTGTATTTCACCAAGATTCAGTATTTTTGGAACGGAGGAGACTAATTAGTTGCCATACTTCCGAGAACACAAACACATATTTCCTAGCGAGCTAGCGAGGGATGGAGAGAGAGAGGGCACAGTATAGGCAGGTCGACCACCAGGCAGAGAGTCAGAACCGTGCACTAGGCTCATCAATCGGTAATCAAAAGCTATATCTCGGAATTGAATGCTGTATCTCGCAATTTCTTGTCTTGCTATGTCTCGCAACTTCAAGAAAGCAGGGTCTATCATCAATGAATATGCTAGGATATTCTACATACAACAGACCGAAGGCTGAACACACACACTCATCATTAGTGAAGAGAAAGAGCAGGCGAGCCAGTGCGAGGGAAGGAGAGAAAGGAGGGGCAGGTAGAAAAAACAGTGCACATATGTCTTGGTAATCTGTATCTCACAATGTGTTGTCTTGCATGCCTAAAGTTTGTGTCTTCCTCTCTGGTTCTATTTAAATTACACAACTTTCCCCAGGCCTTTATAGCCTATCATCTAGTTAGTCTATAACACGGCAAAGACATTTTTTCTTTTTTTCCCTTAATGTTAACAATCCCAATTTCGTTTAAACGTTCACACCCCTACTAGGGGCCCTTTTTGGCTCCTTCAGTTATTGGCTGTCAGACCAAGATAAAACAATTCCCTTAGTATGAGTTGAGATGCAGATGAACAGAGGAGGCCATATAAAAAAGTACTACATGGATATGAACAGAGAAGTGTTACTCACCAGGAGGCTTTCCATGTGGACATCCCTGCACCTGGCAGAGGAAGGCTCACCACAAGGCCCTCTGGGAAATTCTGGATACCTATGCCAATGGCCAAGTTTCTGTAAAACACATGATGATAACGCTTTAGAGGATACCGCTTCTTAAGATCATTGTCTGATGGCTTTACAGATTACATTTCTTATTACCATTACCCTAATCAATGGTCTTTCATTGACATTGGTTTAGAAGCCTAAGTGGAAGAGATTTCAGAGCTTTGAGTTTGCATTTGAAGCATTTCATTCACTTGAACCTCATTGCTACAATGGAATTTGAGCTTTATCATAACTAAGTGAGGTAGAAAGTGTGGTTGGTTGGTGGGTGGGTGAAGTATGGTTGGTGGGTGGGTGAAGTGTGGTTGGTGGGTGGGTGGATGGGTTGGTTTGTTGGTTAGCTAGGAGGAAACTGTATCTGAATGATATATAGTGCATAGCATGGAAAAATCATCAAAGCAAAACCCACAGAGACTACGGATAGGGACTCATTCTCAGGACAGGAAATGAGATGGAAACAATTGCTAAGGAGACAGCATGTCAAGACACATGAGGAGAGCGTTGGATGTGAAGAGTAGGCAGTTCAGCAGAAAATGGATGTTAAACAATAAGTTGAGCTTAGAAGTGTGAAACAATAGGCTAATGTCCAAAACAACAGAAACACAACACTCAAGTCACTACCCCCCCCCCTCCCCCATCCAAGGCTCTCCAAAGCATCAATAAACTGAGCATAACAGCACACTCCCAGTCCACACTATTAGCAGCCAGCTTGCTAATTCAACGACATACTCATAAGTGGTGTTAACCAGTGTGTTTGTTTGTCTGCTCACACTCCACTGCATCCTAGTTGGACGGCTTCAGTTCCCAGGGGGCAAGGAACTCAGCACCGCCACACACTGGTGTGTTCGGGGGGGAACGACTTTGTTTGTGTGCTTTAGGGGAAAGCTCTGTTTTGGGTTTCCTCCTTCCCTCTGTCCCTCCCTCGATCCCTGTGAACCACTCTCTGGCACAGAGTCAAGAGCCTGCCCCCGGAGAGGGAAGATTAATGACAGCTAGTCACGGAAAGGTTTACAGCTGCCACAGCATGAGAGAGGGAATGTATATGTGTATGTGTGTGTATGTCTGTGTAGGTGTGTGCATGAGTGAGTGCATATATGCTAAGATGTGGAGAATCAGATCAGGAGGTCAGTCCAATTGAAGTGTTCAACAGTCTAATGGCTTGTAGATAGAAACTGTATCTGAGCCTGTTGGTATCAGACCTTATGCTCAACAGTAAGGGAGTGAACAGCTTGTGGCTGGGGTGTGTGGTGTCCTTGATGATGCTGTGTTCCTTCCTCAGGCACCGTTTCGAGTAAATGTCCTGGATGGGTGGGAGCACGGTCCCAGCGATGTACTGGGCCGTTTTCACCACCCGTTGGAGGGCCTTGCGATCGTGGACGGAGCAATTCCCGTACCAGGCTGTGGTGCAACTGGTTAGGACGCTATCGATGGTGCAGGGGTAGTATTTGGAGAGGACCCGGCGCGGCATGTCGAATTTCTGAAAACTTGTGACTCTCTCTACTGCAGTCTCGTTGATGTGGATCGGGTCATCTTCCCTCCTCTGCTTACTGAAGTCAACAATCAACTCCTTTGTGTCGTCAGCAAACTTTCGTGGGTGCACAGTACAGCAGAGGACTGAGGACACATCACTGGGGGACCCCTGTGTTAAGACTCAGTGTGGAGGAGCTGTTGTTGCCAATCCTCACAGCCTGTGGTCTGCCTGTCAGGAAGTCCAGGATCCAGTTGCAGAGGGTGGTGTCCAGATTCAGGGCTCTGAGCTTGGTGTCGAGCTTGGAGGGAACAATAACGTTGAATGTTGAACTGTAGTCAATGAACAGCGTTCTCAAATAGGTGTTCCGGCTGTGTGAATAGCGATGGAAATGGCATCTTCCGTGGATCTGTTTGAGCGGTAGGAAAATTGGAGTGGGTCCAGTGTGCCTGGCATGCTAGCCTTGATGTGGGCCATGACAAGCACTTCATGACGAAGTCATTTGGGCTCTGGGATGCCTGTCAGCTGAGAAGATATCAACCAGCTGGTCAGCACACACTCTGAGGACACGGCGAGAGAATCCAGAGAGAGAGAGAGAGAGAGGAGAGAAAAGAGAAGGAGAATCAGGAGAAACCAAAGAGAAGGCTGGAGTATTGGAACGAAGGAAGGATGTCAGAGAGAAACATCTGGGCAGCGTGAGAGAGCAGACAAAGAGACAGACAGAGAAGAATGAAAAAGAAAGAGAGAAAGGATTGAATAGAAGGAGGAGAAGTCCAGAGTGAGGAGACCCCATGCCTCTGGTGTGGTTGAGGTGAACCCAGTCACCCACTTCTAGGTTCACTGGTAATCACATGGGGGCTGTATTGGCCCGGAAACACCACCTCATACAGTACTATTTCATAAATGTGAGCTACATTTCCCCATTATTGCAGCATTACATGGCAGCTCTGTTTGTTTAGCTGCAGTATCAGGGCAGGACCAGACCGGATGGAACCACGCCTGTCCAGTCCTCAGTAATGACATGAAAAAATTAGCTACGATCAGGACAGCGCTTATGTGTCCCGCCCGCCCCGACCCCCCACCCTATAGACCATTTTCCCTTGCCTCTCTGGTATTGTCGAGGAGGGTTCACTCTCTCTTTTGATATTCCTTGTAAATGTTTGTAGGCCTATGTAGCCAAATTGTGTCTATGATCGTATGTTATCCATTCATGCTTTTTATATGTTTTATTTATATCTGTCAATCAACCAATGACATCAAGACACACCCGGCCATGATTACAGACACCTGTGTGTCCTTCCAAACTATATAAACTAGTGACCTGCAGTGTTTGTCATTAAACCCTGATGAAGACAGCTTGGCTGTCGAAACGCTGGTTATTCAATTATTGCATCAGACCTCCTAGAGTGTGAGGCTCTCCTTTTCTTTTTCAAGGGTTCTCTCTCACACACATCATTATGATTGCTATCACATGTCATGAAAGGCACATTGTTCTCAGCAGAGGGATTTCATCACAGGCTCCCACGTTAGCAGCCCATCAAAAGGATGTTAGCAGGGCGTTAGCTAGCTCAACAAGTGATTTACTGCTGAGACACTACCGACCTGTATTGAGCTGTACTGAAATAAACAGGAGCTGGTTAGCATGCTAATCGCTAGTCTATCTCTGTGTACGGAAGTAACAGTTAGCAATCATTAGACTCAGCAACTATTTCAAATAATTTACTAACAACACTGGATTAGTAAAGAACAAGTCATATCCTATTGATTCTCTTCATTCCTACCAGATAGACAACAGTCTTGAGCTCCTACCATTTCCATTTTAAAAATGTTGTCATTTAGCAGACGCTCTTATCCAGAGCAATTAGGGTTTGTCACCTAGTCGGCTCGGGTATTCAAACCAGCGACCTTTCGGTTACTGGCCCAACGCTTTTAACCTACCTTCCCTCACTCCCTGACAGCCTTCCTCTGCTAGGTGTGTGGTTGTAACACCTGATCTCTTCTCCTCTTCTCCTCTCCTGCCCTCCGTGGCACCTTTGACCCTCTTTTAGACTCCATTCCTCTTTTCTCTCTAAAAAGATTTGGCATGGGTCCTGAGATCCTCAAAAGGTTCTACAGCTGCAACATCGTGAGCATCCTGACTGGTTGCATCACTGCCTGGTACGGCAATTGCTCGGCCTCTGACCGCAAGGCACTACAGAGGGTAGTGCGTACGGCCAAGTACATCACTGGGGCTATCCAGGACCTCTACACCAGGCGGTGTCAGAGGAAGGCCCTAAAAATTGTCAAAGACCCCAGCCACCCCAGTCATAGACTGCAAGCGGTACCGGAGTGCCAAGTCTAGGACAAAAAGGCTTCTCAACAGTTTTTACCCCCAAGCCATAGACTCCTGAACAGGTAATCAAATGGCTAGCCGGACTATTTGCATTGTGTGCCCCCCCCCCACCCCTCTTTTTACGCTGCTGCTACTCTCTGTTTATCATATATGCACAGTCACTTTAACTATACATTCATGTACATACTATCTCAATTGGGCCGACCAACCAGTGCTCCCGCACATTGGCTAACCGGGCTATCTATCTGCATTGTGTCCCGCCACCCACCACCCGCCAACCCCTCTTTTACGCTACTGCTACTCTCTATTCATCATATATGCATAGTCACTTTAACCATAGCTACATGTACATACTACCTCAATCAGCCTGACTAACCGGTGTCTGTATGTAGCCTCGCTACTTTTATAGCCTCGCTAGTGTATATAGCCTGTCTTTTTACTGTTGTTTTATTTCTTTACTTACCTATTGTTCACCTAATACCTTTTTTGCACTATTGGTTAGAGCCTGTAAGTAAGCAGACTACACCTGTTGTATTCGGCGCACATGACAAACTTTGATTTGATTTGATCTCTGAGGGCCCAGGGAGCTCAAGGCTCTCTTTCTGCGCCACTTTCCCCCACTAAGCCAAACCCACAACACACACACACACACACACACACACACACACACACACACACACACACACACACACACACACACACACACACACACACACACACACACACACACACACACACACACACACACACACACACACACACACCCACAGCACTCCCTAAGCAATGTGTGTCGAACAGCACAGAGGAAGCACTAACTAACCATTGAAGTGTCTGTCAAACTTAACACAAATATGTTTCATACTGACTGGCCACTTTACAGGATGCTGGGGAATGGGGGTTGTATTGGGTTCTGCTGCTGTGCATTTTAGTGGTTAAGAGTGATGGGTAGTTGTGGATGCTACAGACAACACACACGTTTTCCTAATCCCATGGCTATAGGCTGAACATGCAATAACAATAATACTCTCTGGAGGGCAGGGCACGCAAATGGTTCTGTAGGCACTCCTTCCATCTCTCCATCTGTTTCTCCTTCTCTTTTCATCTTCCTCTCTCTCTTCCCCTCTCCCTCTTTCTTCTTTCACCCTCTTTTCCTCGACGTCTCTCTCTCTCTCTGGATGGAGGGATGCAGTGAAAGGCTCTATTGAGAGCAGGTCTGCACGTGTGGAGGAACCCATACCATTTAGGCTAGTTTGTGTTATGTCAGGAATGCGCTGAATGTCAGTAGCAATCAGTGAAACACGACTCCAACTACCAGACGACCGAAAAAGGAGAAAAGAGACATTTTTGAAGCTAAGAAAATATCTGATGGCCTTTGGCCCCCTTTTCCACATAAAAGTGTAAGAGAAGTTGAAAAGAAAGAGCCTTGTGATATTCTCCTCTCCTTCTCCCACCCTCCTTTTCCCCTTGTGTCTCTTTCTACCTGTTCAACTCTCTCTCTCTCTCTCTCTCTCTCTCTCTCTCTCTCTCTCTCTCATATCTCTGCTTCATCATCATCAGCCACTCTACTGAAGAAGAGATACAGTAAGCGCCAACACACCAGAATGAACAAGAACACTCATCCATATTCAGTGATTGAGTAATACTGTATGTATGCCCACATCCTGCTGGGATTCTGTCTCTTGTGTTACACCCTTTAAGGAGGCCTGCCCTTCCTTTCCATGAAGAATCCTTGCCATGAAGATTGTAATTAATTCAATACTGCATGGCCATATCTACGACTGCCGTGACTAACCAATGACATCACTAATGGAAAGCAGACAAAGGCCTGACAGGATGAAGGCCATGTCTAAAGAGAGAAATGGTGTACAGTAATGTATGGTTTCCATAAAGACTACCCCGTGTTTGACACAGAATAAAGACCTAGGAAAAATGCACAATTAAAGTTTTAGTTGTGCAGGTGGGACGCAGTGATTGCTGTTATTACTATTAGAGTTTATAATAATACAACAAAAAAGATTAGAAACATAAAACCATATATGGACCATATTGTTAACAGCTGTGATAGTTCTACCACAAAAGAAAAAACATTTACAAACTGTGCAGAGGCATTAGCAAATTATTTACTAAACAGCAGTTACAGACATCTCACGGTCTTAGACAACATCGGTTGAAATGACTTGCTACCTGGTAAAACTTATCTGATCAAATGTTCTCTCAAATCTTTTGTTTTAGTTTTGAAACTTTCCATCAAGGACAAGTAAGACATGCCTCATGTAGTGCTTCCTAGAATGTGTGCATACACTGAGGGTACAAAATATGTGCGTGCAGTGTATGTGTGTGTTCATTCATACAGTACACACACATATACACTGAGTATACATAACATTAAGAACACCTGCTCTTTCCATGAAATAGACTGACCAGGTGAATCCAGGTGAAAGCTATGATCCCTTATTGATGTCACTTGTTAAATCCACTTCCATCAGTGTAGATGAAGGGGAGGAGACAGGTTAAAGAATAATTTTGAAGCCTTGAGACAATTGAGACATGGATTGTGTTTGTGTGCCATTCAGAGAGTGAATGGGCAAGACAAAATACTTAAGTGCCTTTGAACGGGGCATAGTAGTAGGTGCCAGGCGCACCAGTTTGAGTATGTCAAGAACTGCAATGCTGCTGGGTTTTTCACACTCAACAGTTTCCTGTGTCTACCAAGAATGGTCCACCACCCAGCGGACATCCAGACCAACTTGACACAACTGTGGGAAGCAATGGAGTCAACACGGGCCAGCATCCCTGTGGAACGCTTTACATCTTGTACTGCCCATGGCCCGATGAATTGAGGCTGTTCTGAGGCCAAAAGGGGGTGAAACTCAACATTAGGAAGGTATTCCTAATGTTTTGTACACTCAGTGCTATAAGAAGGAGAACTGAGCCTCATAAACCACATTGTATCTGAACAGGCATCGTTTCAGAACGAAAGGGTGCTGTTGCTCTGCTAGTGTTGCTGTTCTGTCTGTCTGGGGCATGGGCTCAGGGAGAGAAGGTTGAGATAGAAACCAGAGGAGCCGAAGCTACTGGCACGACCAACAAACTCACACTTACGGAACATGACTGATTAACTGAGGTGCAGAAGCTGAAAGAATCTGTGTTGGAGCAGAGAGATGTCGTGGTGGTTCTGAGAGACATTGTTTCGGAGTAGAGAAAGAAGCTGTGGAACACGGAGACAGGAGTGGCAGCCAGCGAGGGCCTGGTGGATGAACTGAAGAAAGAGAATGCAGGTAATTAATTTCTAGGGTGGTTGTTGTCCTTGATGATCTATATGGCCTTCCTGTGACATCGGGTGCTGTAGGTGTCCTGGAGGGCAGGTAGTTTGCCCCCGGTGATGCGTTGGGCAGACCACATCACCCTGTGGAGAGCCCTGCGGTTGTGGGCGGCGCAGTTGCCGTACCAGGCGGTGATACAGCCTTGACAGGATGCTCTTAATTGTGCATCTGTAAAGGTTTGTGAGGGTTTTAGGTGCCAAGCCAAATTTCTTCAGTCTCCTGAGGTTGAAGAGGCGCTGTTGTGCCTTCTTCACCACACTGTCTGTGTGGGTGGACCATTTCAGTTTGTCAGTGATGTGTACGCAGAGGAACTTAAAAACTTATTTTCCTGGCACCACACTCCCAGAGCCCTCACCTCCTCCTTGTAGGCTGTCTCGTCATTGTTGTTAATCAAGCCTACTACTGTTGTGTCATCTGCAAACTTGATGATTGAGTTGGAGGCGTGCAGTCATGGGTGAACAGGGAGTACAGGAGGGGACTGAGCACGCACCCCTGATGTGTTGTTACCTACCCTTACCACCTGGGGCGGCCACCTTATGGGGTGCGCATGCTCTGAGGACGCGGCTAGGGATGTCGTCTGGGCCGGCAGCCTTGCAAGGATTAGAGAAGGAGAGCCCACATTCCTTGGTAGCGGGCCACGTCGGTGGCACTGTGTTATATCCTCAAAGCAGAAGAAGCTGTTTAGCTTGTCCGGAAGCAAGATGTCGGTGTCTGCGACGTGGCTGGTTTTCCTTTTGTAGTCCGTGATTGTCTGCCGTTGAATTGGGACTCCTATTTGTCTCTATACTGACGTTTTGCCTGTTTGATTGCCTTGCGGAGGGAATAACTACACTGTTTGTATTCTGCCATATCCCAAGTCACCTTGCCATGGTTAAATAGAGTCGTTTGCGCTTTCAGTTTCGCATGAATGCTGCCATCTATCTACAGGTTCCTGGTTAGGGTAGGTTTTAACCTTTTCATGTGTGAGTTCCAAATATCTCTAACGGTCGCCCCAGCGTGAGAGAGAACGTTCTAATGAGAACGTTATAACGTGACGTTAGGATGTGATTGGTACGCAACAGTACATTTAATCCGCGCTGCCCTCAAACCAAGGCACGCAGCCTGTTTTTATTTATAGGCTGTTTTCAACTTGTCAATTTCAAATGATTTTCTAACAAGTTTTTATTTTCTAAGAACAGTTTGAATTGAGGTGTGTTCCGCCTCCTCACTCATTCACATGAAAGTAGTCCTTTTTATTTTGCAGACAATTCATTTTTTGGACATTTCTGACCCGGACAAAATTCCCCAAGCACTTTCCAATTGTTTGTGGAGTCTGCAGACATTTGCGCTTGTCCCGTCAGAACAGGATCTGCACACACGTGTTCACATTTTCCATCTTTTGCCTGCATCGCAGTCATTGTTGTTTTTGTTACTAATAATAACTTTGGAAATGTGTGCGTTTCTACCTAATTAAGTGCCTTATTACGTTATAATAGTTTCTGTATGTCGTGCTATGTCATTTCTACTGTAGCTCACTGTATGTACGGAGCACAGGATATTTCTGTATATTCCTTATAACCGCGGACACGGGAGGTAACGTTACTCATTTCATAACCTTGCTAGAGGCGTCACTACAGACACCCTGGTTCAAATCCAGGCTGCGTTCTATCAAAGTAAGTGCCTTATTAAGTTAATAGTTTTTGTATGTGAGCTGTACGTCAGTAATCATCTCACCTGTTGGCGGTGAGCTATGTGGCCATTGAGAGTAGCAGTGTCGATCAGATGGAAAAATATCTTCTTATACCACTTGGTCATTTCCGAGTGCATTCCACACAGCTGTTTATCATGTCCGCCTTATCCACTGCCCCCATTTTGAGGTTATAGTCAAGCACACAGTCTGGTTTGATTTTTCTCTCTCCAGTCAGGTGGTCCAGCTTCCCTGTGGCCGACATGGTTGATGTATGGACAGTGGAGAGGACATGGACGTCTCATTTGTCATGCCACTTTACTGACAGCTGTTGACCATTCTCCTTGAACTCCACCTCCCCTCTCTGCATCTTCCTGCATCCGAATGCTGGCATCCCCTTCCTGTTCGACCTGACTGTGCCACAGGCCCCTGTGCTGTTGGAGAACAGATGCTGGAAGAGTGTGGGATTGCTGTAACAACTGTCCACGTACAAAGTGTGTCCCTTGCTGAGATGGGTAGCCAGCATGGTCATCACCACGGACCCGGACACCCCAAGCCCCTCATAATGTTGGATGTCAGTGGTGGACCCTGTGTAAACTATAATGTACTGAACAAATCCTGTCTTCAAATCAAATGTTATTTGTCACTTGCGCTGAATACAACAGGTGTAGACCTTACAGTGAAATGCTTACTTACAAGCCCTTAACCAACGATACAGTTTTAAGAAAATAGTTTTAAGAAAATTAAGAAAAAAGTAAGATATAAAAAAAAAAAAAATTAAAGAGCAGCAGTGAATAACAATAGCGGGGCCATATACAGGGGGTACCGGTAGAATCAATGTGCGGGGGCACCGGTGTCGAGGTAATTGAGATAATTATGTACATGCAGGTAGGGTTGTTAAAGTGGCTATGCATAGATAATAACAGAGAGTAGTAACAGCGTGGGGGGTGCAAATAGTCTGGGTAGCCATTTGATTAGCTGTTCGGGAGTCTTATGGCTTGGGGGTAGAAGTTGTTTAGAAGTCTCTTGGACCTAGACTTGGCGCTCTGGTACTGGCTGGAGTCTTTGACGATTTTTACGGCCTTCCTCTGACACCGCCTGGTATAGAGGTCCTGGATGGCAGGAACCTTGGCACCGGTGATGTACTGGGCCGTATGCACTACCCTCTGTAGTGCCTTGCGGTCGGAGTCCGAGCAGTTGCCATACCAGGTAGTGATGCAACCCGTCAGGATGCTCTCGATGGTGCAGCTGTAAAATCTTTTGAGGATCTGAGGACCCATGCCAAATCTTTTCAGTCTACTGAGGGGGAATAGGTTTTGTCGTGCCCTCTTCACGACTGTCTTGGTGTGCATGGACCATGTCAGTTTGTTGTTGATGTGGACACCAAGGAAATTGAAGCTCTCAACCTGCTCCACTACAGCCCCGTCAATGAGAATGGGGGAGTCCTCGGTCCTCTTTTTCCTGTAGTCCACAATCATCTCCTTTGTTGAGGGAGAGGTTGTTGTCCTTGCACCACATGGTCAAGTCTCTGACCTCCTTCCTATAGGCTATCTCATCGATGTCAGTGATCAGGCCTAACACTGTTGTGTCATCAGCAAACTTAATGATGGTGTTGGAGTTGTGCCTGGCCGTGCAGTCATGAGTGAACAGGGAGTACAGGAGGGGACTGAGCACGCACCCCTGAGGGGCCCCCGTGTTGAGGATCAGCGTGGCAGATGTGTTGTTACCTACCCTTACCACCTGGGGCGGCCCATCATCAAGTCTAGGATCCAGTTGCAGAGGGAGGTGTTTAGTCCCAGGGTCCTTAGCTTAGTGATGAGTTTTGAGGGCACTCTTGTGTTGAACGCTGAGCTGTAGTCAATGAATAGCATTCTCACATAGGTGTTCCTTTTGTCCAGGTGGGAAAGGGCAGTGAGAAGTGCAATAGAGATTGCATCATCTGTGGATCTGTTGGTGCGGTATGCAAATTGGAGTGGGTCTAGGGTTTCTGGGATAATGGTGTTGACGTGAGCTTGGACCAGCCTTTCAAAGCATTTCATGGCTACAGACGTGAGTGCTACGGGTCGGTAGTCATTTAGGCAGGTTACCTTAGTGTTCCTGGGCACAGGGACTATGGTGGTCTGCTTGAAACATGTTGGTATTACAGACTCAGACAGCGAGAGGTTGAAAATGTCAGTGAAGACACTTGCCAGTTTGTCAGCTCATGCTCGGAGTACACGTCCTGGTAATCCGTCTGGCCCAGCGGCCTTGTGAATGTTGACGTGTTTAAAGGTCTTACTCACATCGGCTGCGAAGAGCGTAATCACACAGTCATCCGGAACAGTTGATGCTCTCATACATGTTTCAGTGTTACTTGCCTCGAAGCGAGCATAGAAGTTATTTAGCTAGTCTGGTAGGCTCGTATCACTGGGCAGCTCTCGGCTGTGCTTCCCTTTGTGGTCTGTAATAGTTTGCAAGCCATTCCACATCTGACGAGCATCGGAGCCGGTGTAGTACGATTCGATCTTAGTCCTGTATTGAAGCTTTGCCTGTTTGATGGTTCGTTAGAGGGCATAGCAGGATTTCTTATAAGCTTCTGGGTTAGAGTCCTTGAAAGCGGCAGCTCTAGCCTTTAGCTCAGTGTGAATTTTGCCTGTAATCCATGGCTTCTGGTTGAGGTATGTACGTACAGTCACTGTGGGGACGACGTCCTCGATGCACTAATTGATAAAGCCAGTGACTGATGTGGTGTACTCCTCAATGCTATCGGAAGAATCCCAGAACATATTCCAGTCTGTGCTATCAAAACAGTTCTGTAGTTTAGCATCTGCTTCATCTGACCAATTTTATATAGACTTTGTTACCGGTGCTTCCTGCTTAAATTTTAGCTTGTAAGCAGGAATCAGGAGGATAGAGTTATGGTCATATTTGCCAAATGGAGGGCGAGGGATAGTTTTGTACACGTCTCTGTGTGTGGAGTAGAGGTGGTCTAGAATTTGTTTACCTCTGGTTGCACGTTTAACATGTTGATAGAAATTCAGTAAAACTGATTTAAAGTTTCCCTGCATAAAAGTCACCGGCCACTAGGAACGGCGCCTCTGGATGAGCATTTTCGTGTTTGCTTAAGACGGAATACAGCTCATTTAGAGCGGTTTTAGTTCCAACCTCACTCTGTGGTGGTATATATTGTCAGCTACAAAAAAAACAGATGAAAACTCTCTGGGTAAATAGTGAGGTCTGCAGCTTATCATAAGATACTCCACCTCAGGCGAGCAAAACTTAGAGACTTCCTTAGATATCGTGCACCAACTGTTGTTTACATAAATGCATAGGCCCCCGCCCCGTGTCTTACCAGAGGCTGCTGTTCTGTCTTGCCGATAGAGTGTATAACCCGCCAGCTCTATGTTCTTAATGTCGTCGTTCATCCACGACTCGGTGAAGCATAAAATATTACAGTTTTTAATGTCCTGTTGGTAGGATTTACGTGCTTTCAGTTCGTCCCATTTATTTTCTAGCGATTGAACGTTAGCTAGCAGAACGAGGGGCAAGGGCAGATTAGCCACTCGTCGCCTGGTCCTCACAAAGGCACCCTGATCTTTTGCCTCGCAATCGCCGTTTCCTTCTCCAGCGAATCACAGGGATTGGGGCCTGGCCGGGTGTTAACAGTATATCCCTTGTGTCCGACTCATTGAAGAAAAACTCTTCGTCCAGTTTGAGGTGAGCAATCTCAGTTCTGATGTTTAGAAGCTCTTTTCGGTCATAGGGGACGGTAGCAGCAACATTATGTACAAAACAAGTTACGAACAACGCGAAAAAACAAACAAAATAGCATGATTGGTTGAGGGCCAATAAGACGGCAGCCCTACCCACCGGCGCCATCATGAACAGCTTTCACCTCGCACATGACAAAGAACTTGACCCCAAACCTGTGCCTTTTGGAGGGAATATATTGACGGAACACCAGCCTACCTTTCCATAACATCAGGGACTCATCAATGCATAGCTCCTTGTATGGCACAAAGACCCGACCAAATGCTGATGTCAGGCTGGTAAGAACATTTCTTATTTTGTATAACGGGTAATAATAATAATAATGGCAGTAGCATTGTTGACGAAATGCACGCTTCGCAGCAGAACTAGGAAGCGGTCTTGGGAAAAGAGGGTGGCAAAGAAGGGAGTTGCAAACATAGGATCTGTGCTCCAGTATTCTCTTAGGGAGTTCTTCTTTAGTATCCCCATGAGTAGGACTGTCAACAGGAAGGTATACATTTCACTAATTGTGGTTGTCACCCATTTAGCGAGTTTCCTCTCACTCCTGTCTCTCTCTTCTCCTGTAGCTCCAAGGCATAGCGATTGGTCTCCTCTACTATGTCTCCCACCAGCTCCTTTGTCATAAACAACTTGAAGCACTCTGGAAATGACAAGGGGCGTTGCACGCCAGACTGCGACTCATCAAAGCAAACAGCAGGGCCATGAGGGGTGAAATGGCTGGCGGCCTTCCAGCTACCACAGAACTCCTGTACTTCATCCACTGTCGGTCTGCCTCCATCACCACCAGCATCTTCAAATGGACCTGGGACTTCGTCAGTGGACAAGGGATCCTCAGATGCAGGGTTCTCAATGGCTACAAGGTTGGGGAGCTCCTCACTGTCACTGTCATAATCTGATTCGTGACTTTCATACTCAGACTCTTTGTCAGAATAAAAAAAATCGCCAGCATTTCCACATTTGTGAGTTTGCTCCTTTTGAAAGACATTGCTAATGCTACAGCTTATCTCACTAGCTACATACATAAACAACAACACTGAATGGCTCAGAGTGGGAGTGAGAGTTTACGTGATTGACTGCCGGCACGCGCCACTTGTATCAATAAATCACTATCAGAAAGTGTTTTGTGTGGTAATTATATATTTACTGTTTTATTCATGCTATAAGGGCACAAGGCGAGACCCAGATGCAGACACAGGAGGCAGATGGTTAGAGTCCAAGATGTTTATTAACAATCCAAAGGGGTAGGCAAGAGAATGGTCGTGGACAGGCAAAAGGTCAAAACCAGTTCAGAGTCCAAGAGGTACAGAATGGCAGGCAGGTAGGCTCGAGGTCAGGGCAGGCAGAATGGTCAGACAGGCGGGAATGGAGTCCAGAAAAACAGGCAAAGGTCAAAACCGGGAGGACTTGTAAAAGAGAATAGAAAAGCAGGAGCATGGGAAAAACACGATGGTTGACTTGAACATACAAGACGAACTGGCACAAAGAGACAGGAAACACAGGGATAAATACACCAGGGAAAATAAGCCACACCTGGAGGGGGTGGAGACAAATCAAATCAAATAAAATGTTATTTGTCACATACACATGGTTAGCAGATGTTAATGCGAGTGTAGCGAAATGCTTGTGCTTCTAGTTCCGACCATGCAGTAGTATCTAACAAGTAATCTAACAAATTCACAACAACTACCTTATACACACAAGAGTAAAGGAATGAATACGAGTATGTACATATAAATATATGGATGAGCGATGGCTGACCAGCGTAGGCAAGATGCAGTAGTTGTTATAGAGTACAGTATATACACATGAGATGAGTAATGTAGGATATGTAAATATTATATAAGTGGCATCATTTAAAGTGGCTAGTGATACATTTTACATCCAATTTTTTATTATTAAAGTGGCTAGAGATTTGAGTCGATGGCCGAACGGCATAGGCAAGATTCAGTAGATGGTATAGAGCCCAGCGTATACATCTGACATGAGCAATGACGGACATGTAAACATTATATACAAAATTGTTTAACTACTTAGGGAGTGGTGGGGCGCTAGCGTAGACAAAATGAGGCAATGTGTCAAAAACACTTTTTCCAGGACAGATATTCCTCGGGTTTTCGCCTGCTATATCAGTTCTGTTATACTCACAGACAATATTTTAACACTTAGAAACTTCAGAGTGTTTCCTATCCAATAGTACTAATTATGTGCATATCCTATTTTCTGGGCCTGAGTGGGAGGCATTTTACTTTGGGCACGCCAGACTCTCTAAAACCGTCATCTCGGGAGCCGCTCCCTAAGAAGCGCCCCACTCATCCCTAAGAAGTTAACCCTCGCAAGGCTGCCGGCCCAGATGGCATCCCTGGCCGTGTCCTCAGAGCATGCGCAGACCAGCTGGCTGGTGTGTTTACGGACATATTCAATCAATCCTTATCCCAGTCTGCTGTTCCCACATGCTTCAAGAGGGCCACCATTGTTCCTGTTCCCAAGAAAGCTAAGGTAACTACCAGGTGAAATGCAAGACAAAATCCAAAAGTTGAATTATTAAAAATGCACCAATATACAAGTGTTTCATACTCATCAAAAGCTCTGCTTCTTGGCAATATCACAGCGTTGTCGGATTTCAAAAAGGCTTTACGGCGAAAGCAATACATTTGATTGTTTGAGGGTAGCACCTTCAATATTTTCCATAACCATGAAATCTTTAGCCAGCGCAGTCGATAGAAAATGCATTTCACAGGGAAAACCTGTGCCTTACCTTTTGTAGAACTTCTGCAGAGGGCTTCCTAAGTGTCCAACGAAGACAATCCATGGGTATTTGGTTAGAAAAAGTAATTTATTATATCCTTAAATCTCCGTTTGGTTGGCACCTTGTGTTCAGAAAATCCAACGTGAAGTGAACGCGTTCATTTAAACCTATAAACTTTCCCTCAACAAAACAAAAACCAATTAAAATGCAACCTTAGCTTATCTTTTATGAATAAAAGTGATAATCTTTCACTTGGATGGTCACCTAAACGTTATATAAGTCAAATAAAGTGGACCGCTCAGCCAAACGTGCGCCCAAAAACGTGCAACTGAAAAAGAGCTCCCGTCACTAAAACCTCTACCTATTGAAGACAATGGTTCCGATTGCCTTCAAACTTTACGTATACACTGCTGACATCCAGTTTATATTTGATTTATTATAGTAAATATACGTAAAAGTGTTCCTAAGGATACATTTAAAATGATGTTTGATTGTTCTTGGACAAGTTTATAGGTATAAGTTGAACGAGTTCTAGTCACGTTTCAATGGAGGTGTGGACGCTGTAGTTTCTGATTATAACGCGCGAACCAAATGGAGATTTATGGATAAAATACATTACTTTTTCTAACAAAAGAACCATGGATTGTCTTCGTTGGACACTTAGGAAGCCCTCTGCAGAAGTTCTACAAAAGGTAAGGCACAGGTTTTCCCTGTGAAATGCATTTTCTATCGACCGCGCTGGCTAAAGATTTCCACTAGGTATAGTAACTTGTCATCTTTCATGTTCAA